>JAOUQZ010000022.1:5419211-5426889 GCA_028564935.1 Neosilurus hyrtlii
TCTTTCCATCCCGGAGGCACCTCACTTTTCATCAGTTAACGTGTTATAACATGCTTCATGGATTGGCTGAAATAAGGAAATATACTAAAATTCGTTCAATTGATTATGAAGTATGTCACATCTTTGGGAAAGTGTGGAACTTGTGGAACTTGCAGTTCCAGTCTCCGAATATAACATCCAGTTCCGTTATTGACCTGAAGGGGGCAGCATGGCTCACACATATTTGCTGTGGCTGATAAAATGCTGAAATGATGAATGCAGAAAACTTTCCTGGTCATCTCAGTGGCTGTTTATTCTGGATATCAGCAGTTCCAGCTGATCCACGTACCATTATTACTTAAAAAAAAAGAAAACAGGTGGGGCTGGTGGGTGGATGTTGATTTTGACAAAATAACAAGGAGTTTTTGAAATATGTGATGTTAGCTTATTTCCCACATATAAATTAAAACACGGCTCATTTCCTCCCTCACATATCCCAACTTGTTAGGAACCTGGGTTCAGAGTGCAGAGTCAGCCATGATACAGTGCCCTGGAGCAGACAGGGTTAAGGGCTTACTCGAGGCAGGGTGCTAGAACATCTGCCCTTCTGATAACTAACCCAGAGTCTTAAACGGAAGTGTCTGATTTCTTTCAATCTGGGTATTATTTTCACATGTTTTGGGGTCCAAAAATGGAAACTGGTCCAGTAATGCTGTTAATACATCGTATTTTCGCCATTGATGGGTTCATAACGTGTAATTTTCACCTGATATGTGTGTGGTCACTGTTTATGTGTGTGTGTGTTCACTTTGGATGGGTTAAGTGCAGAGGCAATAATCACCCTTGCTGGATCAATACAGTATAGCAAAATAAAATAACAATGATTAACAAAATAATAATTATTTGGTATTAGAATTGTCCGACAAAATGGTTAGTATCACTACAGAGAGAGTCTGTCTGTTTACGTCAGTAAATATAAACAAACTGAAAAAATGTCCCTTTCTACACTTATTGTTTTACCTTTCTTTTCTTCTGGTGTCTGATGTCTGTTATGACACCAGAAGTGTTTGATAGAATACATGAAGGAGCCTAGTCCCAAACTGCTTTGGAAATAGAATATTTATTAAAATATTTTATTTAATATAATATTTGGAAATTGACGGCCTTGTGTGTTGTGGGTGCCAGATATTGCGTTATAACTCAGCTGCACTAATTTTAATAATTTTTGTCCCTAGTATAAATCTGGAGTCACGATGGGATAATAGGGAAAAAAATAAAAATAATATAACAGGCTTTAAAAATAAATAAATAAATAACAACCTGTTCAGCTGCTACCACATTTTTGGATTTAGCATTTCGTGCATTCGCATTGCATTTGCACGATTGATAAATTTAGCTAAATATGTTTCGGTTAATCTTTATTCAGATAAACTGTTGTAACAAACTTATGTTTTATAAGTGGTATGTTTTCCATTTCAGATAATATCACTTTCACTGCTCCTTTGAATTAAACTGCTGCTAAATATTAAATCTAATATATATACCTAAGAAAAAAAATTCAGGTGTGTGTGTGTGTGTGTGTGTGTGTATTTTTATTTATTTATCTATTTTTGAGTATTTCTTTATAATCAATACAGGCATATAAAACCTTGGAGAATGTTATTGGAGAAATCCTACTTTAGAGTTACACTTTGCTTGCACTGCAGTGAGTGGTTCAATGCTGCACTTTTATAGGCTACACTTTCTGTCTACATTTAATTATGTGTGTATCGACAGACCGATATTGTACTACTGGATCTGATTATTGCGTTATCTTAAATTTTATACACTAGTACGGTCATACAGAATACTGAATTTCCGAATGGCACAGAGCTTCTGTTTTTAATTAATGCTGTTATGGGTACATCTTTGAAAATCTGATGAACCGATTATTTCTGAAATGCTCTGAAATTACAAGGACAATTTAAGACCCGGCTCCTTTCTCAGCATCTGCTACATGTCCGCATCATATTGACCTTTTTCGTCAGAGGTGTATGATGAAACCTGAGGATAAAATGAGCAAAGGCAGCACACATCTGAAACAGAGATTTTGGATTAAAATGCCTGTATCCATCATACTATCTGGAATAATGGTCAATTCTGTATCCAGCAATGGAACAGTTGGGATACCGGACACCTGTGACATAAGCATGCTGTTTGTTTTCTAGGCACTGGGCGAGTAACATGTGAACATGTGATTTTGGTCCACAGTTGTCTCCCACTCATACATCTAACAGAATAATATCACTCTCTAAAATTGCATCTGTCAATACATTACATCTTTTAACTTAATGAACATGCCTGAGTGATAGACTATAATAATATAGTTTACATGAAATAAGATCTGAAGCTGGCTGGGAAAAAAAAAAAAAACAACTCACTGACTTTTGCTGAAATGCTTAATCCTACTAGCGTCACGAGAAAGCTGGTACCTATCTTAGCCAAAACTGAGTGAAGGCAGGGTACACCCTGAAGAGCTCACCAGAGCATTGCAGGGCAAACACACACAGAACCATTCATACTTACACCTAGGGTAAAATTGGAACATGCAATTACCATAATGTGCATGTCTTTGGATTGTGGAAGGAAACCGGTGTACCCAGAGGAAACCCACCCAAGCATGAGGAGAACATGCAAACTCCACACAGAAATCCCTAATCCTGGGACCCGAACCCAGGACACAGGACGTGCTGACCACTCCCCCACAGTGTACCAATTTTTGTAAATGCTGCGTTATATTTACTTTTTAAACAGATAGATTTCTCTCTGATACATAATTTCCAAATTCCCACCCACCATTAAGCGCTCCCCATCATAAGGCAGCTGACAGGCGGGGAGGCTAAACATCATTTTGTGTCATTTATTATAAAGAAATAAAAAAGCATGATTTTCAGACATAATTTTACTCACTTTTTTGTGAATTCAGTTGAATTTTAAAAGCAGTATTGTGAATCAAAGCAAACTGTGAGAGGATTATATCATTACACCTTTACTCATTTATTTCACTCAGCCTTGTTCTGCACTTTTATTTACTTTCAACCAAGTAAATTAGGTTTCCAGGCAATCAAAATACAAGAGTCAGCAACAAGCACAGCGAGCTAATGACTTTATGATTTGTCCATCCTGATTTTACACCAGTCAGCCATAATAATAAGACCACCTGACTGGTCTGCTGCTACAAAAGCCCCATACACAGTGATCTGCAATACGTGGTGTGTTCTGATTCCTTTCTCTCGTATCCAGCGATATAGTTTCAGCAGTTTGTGTTCCAGTAGCTCTTATGTGGGATCAGATGAAATGTACTGGCCTTCACTTCCCACAAGCATCACTGAGCATTGGGCAACCATGACACCCTTGCCAGTTCACTGGTTGTCCTACTCTTGGTAGGTACTTACCACTGCATTACCAGGAACACCCCACAAGACCTGCCATTTTAGTGATGGATAGACCCAGTTGTGTAGACATCACAGTGCAGCACTTGTCAATCAAAGTCACTCAGTTCTTTATGCTTGCTCATTTTTCCTGCTTCTGACACATCGATTTCAAAAACTGACTGTTCACAGTTTGCCAAATTCATCCCACTCCTTGTCAGGTACCACTATAACGAGATGATCGACTTCACCTGTCAGTTGTTTTATTCATGGCTGAAAACGATTCATTGATGACATTTAAATCAGCGCTGATTTCAGTGTCAGTGTGAGTATCAGCACTCAAAATTTTAGATTTTTCCCATGCAACTTTGATGAACAAGGGTCTGTGTGTGTGTGTGTGTGTGTGTGTGTGTGTGTTGAACCAAAACCATTTATGAGAAGTGATTTTTAAGAGTTTTCTCTCTTTGGCGTCTTTGCTGATTAGCAGACCCGGGGCTAGTTCCATGATGATGTGTAAATATGTAACAGTGAAGTGAGTCTTGGTCTGGATGGACCATTTATTCCGACTTCATAAAAACAAATGACAGAAAAAAGCTTCAGCCTTCTGTGAGCAACTGTAACTGTAATCAAACTGCATATTGCAGATTAATAGACATCAGTCACACACACACACACACACACACACACACACACACACACACAGACAGTCAAGCAGTACTAAAAACTCTAAGGTATACATAAGCGAGGTGGACTTGCACAAAAAAAATCCTCGCTGTCTAGATTTGTTGTTGAGGTTGTTACTTGCAGGTCCATTATTCGGACACTTGTTAAGACTCGACAGCTCAGTCTGTCTGTGGAGGGCTCTGTGTGTGGGTGTGTATTTGTATACAGTGTATATATACTGTTTGTGTATGTGTGTGCTTGCCCAGAGAGCATAAACAGGATTTTTTGATGACCAGGTCAGTCAGGGTGTGTTGAACGCAACAGCAGGTAGAACTCATTAGCTCTCATATTAGGCCAGCTCCTGTTTACTCATGTGTGTTCGCTTTCAAGCAAAAGGTTCCTCTACAGGAATTGTGGTGATGGATGTTACTTTTTTTCTTATACCTACAGGTAGAGCTTGATGATATTGCCTCCAAAAGAACCTGTATGGGCTATTAAAACATAATGTAATTGGGACTGTGGGAGGATACCAGAGTACACAGATGAAACCCACTCAAACACAGGGTGGAACATGCAAACGCCACACAGAGACACCCTTGCCAAGCTTGGGCCTCGATTGTCTTGCTCTGAGGCAGATGTGCCAACCATTGTGCCACCATGTCGCCTTATTGCATTCTGGTGATTATATATTGAATGCAATTGTACGATTTGAAAAGCAGAGGTCCTTATCTGCGCAAGGTGTAGTGTTATATAAAGAGCATGCTAGTCACATGGTCATGGTCTTTTAAGCAGAACCTGCAGGAAACTGCGAGATGTCGACTTTAACCACATTCCAATCTGTGGTACTCGAGAAAGAGGTGGCAGCACGCGGTCAGTTTAGGTGACTTTGGAGCTCTATTTTTCTTAGTTAAAATTTAGTTTGTAATATTTGGAGAATTTAATTGAAACAAATTGTTAATATAGTGAAATGAAATAAAAATCTTTTATTAAAAATGAGGAGAAAATGGTTTCTGGGGTTTCCTTGGTCATTGTTTCATATCAGACTTGGGTTTGTTGAAGGAAACATATACACTGTCAGCTCCTTCTTCCTACTGAGGTGACTTGAAGCTTTAAGGAGGAAACCAAGGAGCAGGATAAGGTAAAGCCACAGCATGCGTTCTGGGGGAGTAATCTGAGTTAGATTAAGAGAATATCATCATAGTGGATGGTCAGTGCTATTGAAAATTGTTCAAGAATGCTTATTAAGCTTGAGAGACTAAAACGGAATATTGTGTGTTCAAAGTCTGAGTGAGTGATAAAAGTGTTCCTAATATCTATGGCTCAGAAGATAAGCTATAAAGTAAGTAGTGAGAGTACATAGGTTACTATATTAGTAGCCCAGAAAGCGGATAAATCCAGGTGAAACTTTTGTTGATATTAGGTATAGGTTGACAAGCTCAGCCAAAATTTGTCTTAATGAGCTCTAATCCAGGCGGCTCAGTGGCGTAGTGGTTAGCATGTCTGCCTCACAGCTGGGAAGGTCCTGGGTTTAAATCCTGGGCTTGGTGAGGGCATCTCTGTATGGAGTTTGCATGTCCTCTTTGTGCTTATATGGCTTTTCTCTGGGTAGTCCTGTTTCCTCCCACAGTCCAAAAAAATGCTAACTGGCTGCTTCAAGTTGTGTGACAGTGTGTGTGAATGGTTGTGTATATGACAGGGTCCAGTCTTCCTGCGACCCTCATAGGATTATGCAGTTTAGCCAAATGATAAACTCTAATTCACATCACGGCAAATCGTGGTTCTTAATGCAGGGAATGGTTCCTATTGCTGAGATGTGAATGGCTTGTTTATGAATAAAATAAAGCTCTTGATTAAATGAGCTATTCCGAGTGTAGCGCATAGTTTGTAAATGTTGGAGGGAAGCCAGGCCATACAGTTCAGGTGGAAAAATTCAGCAGCAGTGTTACAGGTGGGCATAATGCGAGGAAGAGGAAAATGCCGATGATGTAAGGTTACTTGCTGTGCTTCCTTGTTATTCTCAGCAAAGTATGAATTATTACAGTATATCAGCTCCAAGCTGACGTCCAGGGACTAGTGGCGAAAGAAAGGCCTCCTGCCGCGTTACCTCACGGTGCCTATAGTCTGGGCATGAGCAGAAATAACCGTACACAGCACGAGATGAGGAGTGCCTGTATTTATCTTTGAATAGGAACACCGGAATGAACGCACAGATTAAAACCGTAAACAAATCAGCGCTTACTAATCTGTTTCACACCACTCTCACTCACTCATTACAGGTGGCTTTTAATCAAGGATATTGCTAATAAGAAGTTGGCACTAGCGTACTCAACCCTTGATTTGTTGCTTGTGGAAAAAGAAAAGTAGAAACAGGTGGAAAGTAAATAGCAACTGCATGAAGCGTGTTGAATCGCCAAAAATTAGCTTTCGGCGATGTAACCAGTGCTGATGTACTAGACAAACCAAAAAACATGGACGCTAACCGCTCATTGACAGTGCGACATTGGCAGATGGGTGACTGTCAGCTTGGTAAGTCCTGTGGTTTAGGTGACCTCCGATAAAAAAACAAAACACTTCATTACCAGTTGTGACACAAATAAACTGATCAGACCAGCTTGGAGTGGAATGAAACATTGAGGAACGCCGGTAGACTGCTGAGTAGTAGTATATATGGAGATCATTCAGTGCGGTAGTCCAGGTTATGAGATAATTTCATTAAAATTCAACTTGGTGAAATGTGAAACAGTTGAAGCAATGGAGGGTAAAATCAGGTGATCCAGGGTCACACAATGAAGGGGTTAATCCAGTCTTGTGAAATGACGAGCGTCCAGAGTAAGGCGTGATTTATCAGTGACAGGGTGTAGCCATGATGATCACGGTAAAAAAAAAAAATAAAATAATCGAATGCTATTGGAATAGGAATACTGTTGTTGGAATAGACAAACAAACAATAATTCATCAACCAGCAGCAAACACGACAGCATTTACTCAACCAGAAGCAGTTAATGGCAATCCAGTAACTCTCTCCATCAAACACATTGTGTGCCGTCATTACAGCTCTATATCCCGACAGCCTGTTGGTCCGACAGTTACAGCCTATCTTTCCGACAGCACTAACCATAACCTAACTAAACTGAGTAGGGTCCACAACTGATTTAAGCATGGAGCCCATTTTAAATGAGGAGGACCTTTGGACCAATAGGCTGTTGGAACGTAGAGCTGTATCCGTGTGCCATTAACATGAATTCACGATCTTCTGATCATAAAGAAAGGTCCTAAACCAGGAAGAGGATCTTTAACAGGGAACCCGAAGCAGAGAGTGTGCTTTTGTTAAGCTCTCAGCGCAAACTCTACCCGGTTATTTGGCTCAGGAAGAAGGTCTTCAAAAAACGGATTTAAATAAATACTTCCTTTTCCTTTCAAACTGATGTTGGTAATGAATGTGATCAAATATACATATAATCTATGGATGACAGATTATCTGTGTAGGAAAATAACAATGATTCACATCTCACTTGTAAGGGGAGTTGTAGAAGCGTCAGGGAACGTTTACAAGCCAAGAAAGTGTAGTTTTGGTCTGTCCTAGCATGCCTAGCTCTAACTGTAGTGCTTAAATACCAAAGTCTCCT
>JAOUQZ010000022.1:5428645-5456123 GCA_028564935.1 Neosilurus hyrtlii
CAAGCCAAGAAAGTGTAGTTTTGGTCTGTCCTAGCATGCCTAGCTCTAACTGTAGTGCTTAAATACCAAAGTCTCCTGTATATTGTAAACCGTTTTTGTAGGACCTATTGTTAAATTTGCAATATGATGCTAATCTCAGTGTTTTGAGTACCTGCAGATATCTAATCCTCTGTTGCTAAATTATGTGCTGTGTTCATGTCTGTGATCCGTATTGTGCCAGCGCTGCATTGAAATGAAGTAACTCAGAAAATCTGTCAGGTCTAATCCACTTGATATTACCCAGATAATGATATACCAATAGGGGTCAGAACCAGTGCATGCCTGGAAATGAATTTTAAGAGAAATGACAAAAGGTTAAATATAAGTGAGAATCAAGATTTTACTACACATTTAAGAATGTGCTAAGGTCCGAGTCCTGTTGATGGTTTATCTGATTGTGTTCACCTGTTCACTGTTAGCCTTTGATCTGCGTGAGGTGCTCGTGCAGTGTACAAGAAATCTAAACACTCGCTCGGCCATAGTTCTTATCGATACAGTCTAGTCCTAATTCACACCCCATAAGAGCTCGATCTGCACTAGAAGGCCTTGTGGTGACATGATCCAGCCCCCGCAGTCCCGACGCACAGACTTCAGATGCTACTTTTTCGGCATGCGTTGCATTTATTCACTCAGCCTCAGTTTGTGCTGAGGTTCTCAATAGTGATGCCATCTCGCCAAGCCCGAACACAAAGTCAGCACTGCTCCGCTTAGTTGAAACAAATTCTGCTTTCTGGCAGTAAAAAAAAAAAAAACAGTGCTTCACTTAGAACTGCCCAATAATTCAAACACTTGTGTATTTATTTCCCCCCCCAAACCCCACTCCTCGCTTCACCCTACTCAGATGTGTTTTGTCTTAAGTGGCTCGACAGTCACAGCGAGACAGCGTAGAGAGATGATGAAGAGGCGCTCGTTTGTAGAGCCAGTGGAGAATAAAATAAAATGCCTAAAGATCACTTCAACTAACGATACAGCCGCCAAATAATAAGAATAATAAAATTGCTTTCAGTGATTGATGAGGGTATAAAGCAGGAAAACAGTTAATATAGAGCACTTTGTCTCACATTGTTGTCAGACACTACGCAGTGCACTGACGGATACAAGGCCGGCCTTCCGCTGTCTGAGCCTCACAGTTTTTCATTTATTTACGATGTGAAGCTTTATATTTGTGAGCATAATGCGTGTCCTCGGTCCCCAAAAAATTATAGCGTAATCCTTGAGCCATGTATTTCTGAGAAGTAACTCAGTGCAGTTTTTTTCCCATAAAAAGAATTATGCATTATACAACATTGGTGGATTTAACCACTGCCTTTTTCCCCCTGTACTAAAGGCTATAGGAGCTGACTGCTGCAGAATACAATGAATCCAGTGATTACTATGAATATCGAATTTAGTTTTCAAGTTAAGAATTTATTTCGCTTTCTACTGGTTAAACAAATCCTTCCTCCATTTTGTTTTTCTGTACTCACGGTATATGAGCTGATATCCTAGTTGTAGAGGAGCCAATCAGGGCATGATCCTGTGGGTGTGGATATAATAATAATGTTTATTATGATATTAAGAGCACTTGTGCCTCTCTGAGTGAATTCGCACCAATCATTTCGTAAGACCGTTTTAGAATTATGTTCATCACCCACCCACCCACACACACACACACACACACACACACCGAGCTCACTACGATCATTCCAGGCAAATGGAAACTATGGTGCTGGTGGGAGAACACACACATACTCAGTCACTGTAGCTACTATTCATATGCTTTAAGATAAATTTGAAATACAATATTATATTATAATACAAGCTTTAAAAGATGAACAAGTAATATCACTGTTTAAGCAGTGTGTTTTATGACTGTGTGTAGAAATAAAACCCAAATTTGGGCTTAATGAATGAAGTAAGCACTAAAGTATCAGCAAGGTATAATTGTCTATATGATGACTATGATGTTTCATCCATCATGCGCCCAAGTGTGTATATGCATGCTTCTCGTATAGCATTTTATTTTCCAGTCTGTGATGACTAATAGCAACGGCATATCAGACTTGGATCCGAATTCAATTATCATGCCAATCAAGCTCATATCAGTCCCAGTGTGCTGGACTCACAGCTCATGCAGAGGTCATGTGACATTAAATTATACACATCAGGCCTAATATGAACTGTCCAACACTCAACACACACAGACATCAACTATTTATGCAGTAATACGGGTGGTTGAGGGAGAGCGAGAGGGAGAGAGAAATATAGGCAGAAAGAGGGATGGATGGTGTTTGCAGGGTGATGTAGGCACGTGGTAATTGGCTTGGAGATGAAACCGTGTGAAAGGATGCTGGACAAAACAGATACACTCTAATTATCCTCAGCCCCTTGTTCAAATGAAGAGGGCAAACACTAATGAATCTTACACAGACACCAAGCCTGCTTAATGAAGGGAGAGAGGGGGGAGAAAGAGGGGGGTGAAAGAGTGAGAGTGGGAGCAGGGAAAAAAAAAACAGACGTTAGTAGTAAATAAGGGGAGAATAAGAGTCCGGGGGAAAAATGTAGGCACCAGAAGTGAAAAAGGGAGAAAACAGGATTAGAAAGAAAATGAAGGAGAGGGGAGGCTAAGAAAGAGAGATTTATGAGCAGTTCCTGAGTAATTTATGCTGTGCTTTCTTCCCCATATCAGAAAAAAATAAAACCATATGCACTAAATGGCATGTTTATAGAAGTACAGAAATGGCTGCAGCCTAGTAGGGGTCCAAGCACTCAGCATGAAATAATGCTAATTAAAGCTCAAGGGTCTCTTTTCCGTCTGATGATGAATGCAGGAGCTGGGAAGGGTGTCTGTGCAATCAGGGAGAAACATGGAACGTCTTTTCTAACACAAACAAATATCCATGGTTTCAAGAGTAACCCCTGACCCCATGCCTCACTCAGAGGGCGCGTCGGATTAGCACCGCAATGCTAAACTGGCAGCGACTCAACGAGTGAGTCACTAATAATTCACTGGTGGTAAGTTAGCGCGCAGCACTTCCTTTTGGGAGAAAGGTGCGAATGAGCTGGAACAAGAATCCCAATTCATCCTGCGTTATTATTTGATTCGATGTTATTTTCTTTCCCTTCAGCCATTATAGCTTTTGTCATTCACACTCATTAATGAGAATGGCTGTGGTGTGGGCTGCTGGGTAATTGAAACAGCGGATGCACGAGCGTGCCAGCGAGAACAGCGAGGAGTTTTTTCGTAGCACTGCGCGAATGTTAAAACGCAGCAGAACGAGCAAGACGAAGTTGCCGGAGAAGTTTGGCGCGTGGAGGAGTGCTAACGTTTGAAGAGTGACCTCCACTGTGTGTTCAGATCTCGCCAGCTTGGAGCGATTGCTTCTCTCTGCCAAGGAACTGTCTCTACAGTCACTCTTTTCCCACTCGACCCTCTCTGTATACCTCTTATGAATGTTTCTCTCTCTCTCTCTCTTTATCATTATCTTTCTGTATAATTTGCTTTATCAGTTACATTCAATTCAGTACATTTTTTGCCATGTACCTATTTTGATACAGCTTAGCTAAAGTATCTTTAGAATGAGCTAGGTGTGTTCATTTTTGAGGGGAAAAAAAAAGATTGTGAAAATTTTTGAAAGAAAAGAAGGCAGGCAGGGTCATGAAAAAGGCATTATGTATATGGGAGCGTGTGGGCATACTTGAATTTTTTTATTTTTTTTTAATGTGTGTAATGATACTTAGTAAATCACATTATACTTGTACAAAAAACTCACACAATGAAAGTAGAAATGAGTTAAAGCAAATGGGTCATGAAATGTAAAAATTCCTGTTGATTTAATTGATAAATTGAATGAAAGGATCCCTCAAGTGTTTTTTTCTAAGACTTGGGAACATTAACATGTTCACATTGACAATATTCTTAATTACCTAATGAGTGTTTCCTTATAAGACCGAATCGCACAAGATACGCACAAGTCTTTGAACGTATGTGTAAGGGGACCTGACCTCTTGGAGTTAAATGTGGTACCATTAATGTGCACTGCTTGAATTCTGCGCTACCCAGGGAAGTCTGCGTACGTCAGCGGGTGCTGTGGTCAACTAAGGCATGGCTTGATTTGTTCAGCACTCGTCCAAGGTTAAAGCCACCGATTTCCTTTAAAATGTGCTAATCATACAGTAGATGATAATATTATCTGAGTTCTTAAATCTATTAACAATGCATAGAGGTAGTTAAATACCTACCACATTTTTGCTTCTTCTTGAGCAGAGGTCACCACTTAATCCTTTTAGGGTTGCGGGTAGGCTGAAGCCTATCTCAGCCAACACTGGGCGAAGGCAGGGTATACCCTGAACTTGCCAGACCGTCACAGCACACAGCACACACACACAACCATTCTCACCCATGCTCACACCTAAGGCTAAGCACCGAAGGTTTAGGACCGCCAGTTAGCCTAATGTGCATGTATTTGGACTATGGGAGGAAACCGTGGTACCCGGAGGGAACCCGTACAAGCACTGTAACATGTAGTACTTTTCATACTATGCATATTCTGTTGAAACTCCTGCTTTAAACAGACCAGGGACACAACGTTTTCTGCGCCATTCAAACAGAAGGTTGCCCTAAATATACTTTCATACACGACTCCTTTCACCTCACCTCTGGAGGTAGGATTAAAAGTGACTGGACCCACAGGTAGCTTTTGATGCTGCTTTCATCAGCTTAGGATGGAGAATGTCTGCATGTAGAATCAAATCTGAAGTCTGTACTTTCAAAAAAGAAAACAGAAGCAAAAAACCTGTATTGACCAGTTCTGTCACACATGTCGATAGTATCACTTTCGATAGTCGCGCACGCCAGATGTTTGTACGCGCACACAGTGTGTAGATCACTGGAGTCAAAACAGCGACTAAGTGTCCGACGCGACACTTCGGTGGACAGTTACGCATGCACAGATATACATGATGTAATTACAGTAGGTACCGAGGGTGACGAAAGGACCGTCTTGGCACTGAAAAGGGTTCCAGTTTTAAAATCCATCACGTACTTGTGGAGTTAAGACCAGCGGGAATCCCAATTGTAGCTTCTTTTTTTTTTAAATCTCAAATATTAACATCGGCAGATCTGCAAAACAAGGAATAAAAAAAAAAATGGCCTAAATAGTTTCAGCCCCAAAGCACATTTTTAGTGCATATCACACTAATCTACATGATGCACCAATTCCATGAGTTTGCTACACTGATGCTCTTATAAAACTCTGCACTCTGATGCCCTGAGAACTAATGAAGAAATTAGATAATAGTATAACAGGATAGCGTGAGAACATCCAGTCAGCTACTTAAGTCTAAATCAGACAGTGAGGCTTCGCTCAGCTTAACTTATTATTTTTATGACACAGAGGTCAGTATTAACAGAGCCACTGATGATACCTGGGATATGCCCAGGAAACGCACTGGGGGGGAGGTCTTTGCCCTTGGGATTGTGAATGAGTCTTGCTTTCTCTGGAGAGGTTTCCTGTC
Organism: Neosilurus hyrtlii; assembly: GCA_028564935.1. Lineage (NCBI taxonomy): Eukaryota > Metazoa > Chordata > Actinopteri > Siluriformes > Plotosidae > Neosilurus > Neosilurus hyrtlii. The sequence goes on from JAOUQZ010000022.1 coordinate 5,434,181, forward strand.
TTCTTCTACCCTCGATCTGTCCTTTTTCTTACATTCTATCTTCTTGCTTTTACCTCTGACTACCCATCTTTTTCTCTCTCTGTCCTTCATTCCTCCATCCCTTTGTTTTGCTGTCTTTCTCTCAGTCCCAATCAGCATTGTGTTTTGGCTAACAGGTGAAGCCAGGCCCGTCCTGCTTTGTCTCTTCTTACCGCCCTCCCTCCCTCCCTCCCCCCAGTCCTCTCTTGCTCACTTTATGAATATAACCACAGGCCAAATCTTCCATTAGTGTCAGAGAGCATCTGCGTTAGCCACATTAGCACTCGTCTCCTGGTGATTAATGCATTAGAGCACACGCGAGTAGGTCACATTAGCGTCTGCCTTTCCTCCCCACCATTGCCCCCATGTGTGTGTTTGTGGGCGTATCGATGAGGCTTCATGTCAATAACGAGAGAGCGGGAATGAGGTCATCAGTCGAGCGCTTTAGATGAAGTCACACCACAGCAACAGCCATCTGATCAATACAAGCAGCTGCTTTATCTGTGCAATAGCTGAAAAATGTGTCTCCTCAGAGCCCAGTTACACAAGCTTTCTGCTGATTATATTCGCCATAATCAATGATTTAAATTCTCAGACTTCCAGTGTGGGTACATTTGTTAAGCATTACGATTTGCCTCATCAAACGAGCTTTGCGCTTCACACTGTATACTCGCTGCCGTTTCGAGGGCAGAATAAAGGACTGCATCGATGTTATTGAATCGCACTTCATTAAGAAGATTTACTTTCATTTAGTATATCCTACAGCCCCTAGTGATGAGGCTGTATTGAACGAGCCTCAGAAAGGTTGCAAAAGGTGACAACACGGCAGCTACAAGGCAGCTAGTCGATGATACATGGTACCGCCATAAAATTTCTAACATTTTAATAATCTCATGGTTTATGGCCGTCAGTGCCGGTCGACGGCGATCGCTGTCATGGTATTAAGATGATGTCACTGCAGTCCAACACAGTCTGGAACTGCTCTGAACTGCCATTAGAACCGTCCCCGTGTGAGGCCTGCTTAATATTATTCATGTTTTTACTGCTGGTTACATTTACATTGTGCAGAAAAACCTGTCCGCTTCAGTGAAAGAAGGTCCTGGGTTCAGGTCCTGGGTTCAGCAAGGGCGGCCCTGTCTGGAGTTTGGATGCTCGCTCTCCGTGCTTGCGGATACTCCAATTTCCTACCACAGTACAGAAACATACACGTTAGGTAAATTGGCTGTTCCAAATTGCCCCTAGGTGGGGATGTGTGTGTGTGTGTGATTGGTTGTGTGTGTTGCTTTGTGATAGCCTGGCGAGCTGTTTAAGGTGTACTCAGAGATAAACCTCACCCCGTTGTTTTCTCATCTCACTCACTCATTTGCCAAACTGCTTAATCCTGCTATTAGGGTCTCGGTGAGGCTGAAGTCTATCTCATTCGTCACGGGGCAAAGGCGGAGTACACCCTGAACAGCTCACCAGACCAACGCAGGGCAACACACGCAACCATTCACACTCACATCCACTCCTAGGGGCAATTTGGAACCAACTTAGCTTGATGTGCATGGATGTGGACTGTGGGAGGAAACCGGAGCACCTGAATGAAACCCACACAAGCACAAGGACAACATGCAAACTCCACATAGAACTGCCCAAGCCCGGAGGCTCGAACCCGGGACCTGCTTGCTGTGAGGTGGATGCTCTAACCTCTACGCCACCATGCCACCACTGTTGTTTTCTCATATTAAAATATCACAGAGCGAGAATTTCATTGCCAATCCTCTGTTCCTGCATTGTGTTGAGAGCTTTATACATTTCTGCTGTAAATGTGTCTTTCCTCAGGCTGCGTATCGTCAAGTTCGGGTTTTAAAGCATTTCTCTGAGTGTTGCAGGCACTGAAAGTTGGCAGAGTAAATAAGAATCCGATTCACTTTAATACAGTAAAGGGAAATCTCCGTTTCACTCTCTCCTGCGTGCTGCTCTAATAGCCATCAAACAGTAAGCTCGAATCAGCCGGCTGTGCAAGATCTGCTGGGAGGAATTGTTCTGATGGTCCATCTGATACAGTAAACATGAGAAATGCTCCTGAGAACCAAACCTATTGTTCTTTCATCGCTCCGCTCTTTTCTCGTTCTCTCTCGATTCATTTTCTCTGCTTCACTCTTGCAGTCGCTGCCTACTTCTTTCTTTCTCACTCTTTTGCAATCCTTCACTCTTTCTTCTCCTCTGTCTCTAAATTTAGTTCCCTTCAGCTCAGTGTGCATGACAAACACACTGCCGTCCGACTGGATGGGTTCGGTAGGCTACTAGGATCAATATCATGAAAGTTACATACTTTGCTTCTTTTTCATGGTATGAAGTTTCCCGAGAAAATGTTCAGTGAGTCTTCTCTTGGTGTTCTCAAATAGAGACAAGAAACTATTTCATTACAAGAGCACTCAGAGGACGCAAACCTCTGCCAAGCCATAAAAATAAAAAGTACCTGTGGTGAATTAGTGTTACTAGCTATTTAAAATAAATATTTATAATATCAGCAGTTCCTTCTGTAAGCACCTGTCCTTGCCCTTTTTCTTAACGACTCTATGCGTGCCAGGGACATGTTGCCTTTCTGATTGGCTGTTCCAGCCTGGTAGTGAAGTCAAGGCGTTGGATTGGCTGGGCTACGTCACGAGCTGCACGAACACCAACCACAGAAATCATGTAAAATAATTATTTTTGTTCCCAAACCAACTGACGACAGGAAAGCCGAGTTGACAAAACGTTATCTGCATTTACCGTCATGCTCATCTCTGGCAGCATTTTCATCATAAGAGTCGCTAAAATTTAAGTCTCACTGTCACCACAAGAGACGTCAACCCCACCCAACGTGTTGACATCACTTCCGGGGAAAAAGCGACTGCTAAGCTGCTAACGCCCGTAGTTTAGCACACTGCTAGTAATCCACTGGACACGATTGTTGATGGCGCCCATTGTTAGGGCTTGCTGTACTACCACGCTTTCAAATAATGGGATTTCCCATGTTATATTTCATCTGCCGCCAATCTGGATCAGATCCAGATGAAACTTGATCTGATCCCAAATATACATCACAAATTTCATTTAAACCAGACGTTTTTTTTTAAACACATGTAATATAATATGAATAACATTTTAAAATTTTGATATTTTTTGTGTCATCAGTTTGTGAATTCTGACCAAAATGTAATGGGAACAAACTTCAGATTGATTAAATTAAAACTGTGGACTGGAAGTTGCCTACAGACAGACAAACAAACAGTTCAACTCATGCTGATGAAAGCATAACCTTCTTGGCAGAGATAATAATGACTCTGGCGAGCCATTCAGGGTGTACCTCACCTTTGCCCAGTGTCGGAATAGATTAGGCTCCAGCCGACCCACCCTTGTAGGATTAAGCGGTTGGGAAAATGATTGAGTGAGTGAGTGAGTGAGTGAGTATAGCTATACATCACACACCTCACTTTAACGTTGCCAAAGAGTACAAGAACATCTGAATTAATCTGCACAACAACTTCTAATAACATACTGCAGTAACGTGTTTGCTTCGTCTCTCAGTTTGATGCTCAGATTTGTTTCATCCTCAGAACTAAAGCAGCGTGGGTCTGTAATGTGGAATATGAGAAGTGTGTGTGTGTGTGTGTGTGTGTGTGTGTGTGTGTGTGTGTGTGTGTGTGTGTACAGGGGGATAGGGGTGTTGAGACAGAGCTTTGTTAATTGTAGTGTTATTCAGTGGGGTGTCTTGTTTGTGTGAGAGAATGTGATAAGAGAGAAGGAGTGATAGTTACGTTAGATGTGTGTGTGTGTGTGTGTGTGTGTGTGTGTGTGTGTGTGTGTGTGTGTGTGTGTGTGTGTGTGAAGAGTCACAGTGCTCTTCTCTGCAAAAATGTTGGTGAAAGGAGAATGAATGACCTCTTTATCAGGCAAACCTGCTCAGAATGTATTAACCATGAAAACCTGCTGCACTGCATCTCAATCAGACTCTCTCTCGCTCTCTCTCTCTCTCTCTCGCTCTCTTTGTTTTCTCTCTCTTTCTCTCTAAACAAGTGCAATGAAATAAAATCTGACCAAAGCGCAGAGTGAAACCGCACATAACCGCCGCATCACGTTTCACAGTAATTCTCTTCATAACAGCAGCGAACTGTAGCACCACAGTAATGATCCGACAAATCCTGATCATCAGTTATCCAATCACTGCTGCTCTGTGTGTGTATGTGTGTAAGAGTGTCAGTGCTGTCATACACACTGCCTCAGGCTATGACATCCTGTTACCCATCTCTCACTCTCTCTCTCTCTCTCTCTCTCGCACTCTCTTTCTCTTTCTCTTTCCCCACTTATAAATGATCATTTACATTTATGTCATGTCTTATATCCTGTATTATCTTATCTATTCTATTCTATTCTGTTCTATTCTCTGAACCGCTTTACCATTTATTAGGACCATAGCAAGGCTGGAGCCCATCCCAGCCAACTCTGGACACCATGAACAGCTCGCCATACTACTGCAGGGCAACACCGACATACCGAATTTCCAGTTAGCCTAACATGTATGACTTTGGACTGTGGGAGGAAACCAGAGGAAACCCACACAATCACGAGCATACAGACACACCTTCGACGGGCACGGGGCTCAAACCCAGGACCTTCTTGCTGTGAGGCAGAAGGGCTGACCAGTACGCCACCATGTCACTCCTCTATTTTTATTCAGCGCACTCATCTGCTGAACTGCTTAATACTGCTATTGTTGCAGGGAGGCTGGTGCCTCTGTCAGCTGACACTGGGTGTAGGCGAGGTACACATTGAACAGTTTGCCAGAACACTGCAGGGCAACACAGACACACAACCATTTACGCTCACATCCACACCTGGGGGCAGTTTGAAACAGCCAGTTAGCCTAATGCGCATGTCTTTGGACTGTGGGAGGAAACCAGAGTACCCAGATGAAAACCCACACAAGCACGGGGAGCGCATGCAAACTTAACACAGAAATGCCAGAGCCCGGGACTTGAACCCAATACCTTCTTGCTGTGAGGCAGACAAGCTTACCACTATGCCACTATTCTGCCATCTATTTTATTCTATTCTATTCTATTCTATTTTATTCTGTATATTTTATGTAGTATTTTATTTTTCATGTGCTGTTTTGCTTAGTTTTAATCCGTTGAAATTTTTATTTTTTGCGAAATTCTATTAATATGCTCTAATTTAATGTGTTGCACTGTATTGTTTTCTATTTAATTCTCGAGTATTCTATTACGGACTTGTTCATTTCCTTTTTCTGCCACACTCCGCCACTCAGTGCTCTTGTTCACACCGTATATATGTCTCACCCTGCATGAAGTGCTGCTCTTACCGTAAACACACACTGCCTACATATGGATTACCACTTAGGTGATCTCCTTGCTCCTGCATGCTTAAATCTCTAACCGCAGATCCCTGCAGCCCCAGTAGGAGCTTAAGACATCCACAGCTGCCTGGACGGAAATCAAAGACAAGTCGAGGAAAACAAAAAGCAGTGAGGAAAAACGCGCACACACCGAGATTGAAGCCTCCCTTGAATTTGTAATAACAGTGTGCCTGTCGCTTTAGAAATTACAGGGCTGAAGAATCACAGCATCGAGGCCCAAAGTACAGGATCCACATCGGAAACACGCTGAAAGCTCACGCTCTGGTTACGTCGCACTCTGATATAAACGACAGCCCCAAAATCCCACACGGTAGCAGCAGCAGCGATAACAGCTTGTGCCGATTCAGAGCTCACATATTAGATACCATAGAACAAACAGTAATCTGAGATTGGAGGAAATATATTTAGCTAATGACCCAATACAGTGACAGTGTTATTACAGGAAGAAATCCACCTCTGGTCAGGCTCTGTTGGAACAGACCTTATTGGTTCAGACATGAAAATGCACGCATGGCTTTATACTCCTGGGAGTGTAATTCTTCAAGTGATATCAGTTATTAGTTCTGAAACCACCTTGTATGTTCTCCTGAAAGGTGTTTTGGAAGGGAATGTGACCGAGCCAGACAGACAGACAGATTTAAATTTGTAGTCACCTGACCACTAAGATCAGCCATTTCAATTTAGCTGGACAGTCACCTGAACCTCCACAACCCCCTCAAACACACACACGCACACACACACACGTTATCTTACATTTTCTCATACATTATCTGTAACCACACTTTTTTTTTTTCTTTGTTTTTTTTAAACAAACAATACCAATTAGGATGTCTGGGTGTTTTTGTGTGTACTCATTTATGGGTGTGTGTGTGTGAAATCAGAGATAGTCAGAGAAAATCACCAACAGCCGTGACTCTTTCTTACTGGTTATTCCAATCAATTTGGTTTAATTTAAATAAATTCAACAGAATCGACTTTTTCCAGTTCCGGCTTAACAATGTTGCAGCAAATGTAAAATATTATTGCTGGTAATGATTTTTTCACTCTTATCTTTGTGACAGCAAATCATGAACTTGAACTTGAATGGATGTATTAATTTTTTTTTTGTGAAATAGCATAACAGTAACAACAATAATAAATATAACTAACCGCTTTTCTAGAATTATTTGCCAAATAATTTTTGGGTTGGGGCACCTTTAGCCTTGTGATGGCACGGATATAAATTGGGGGCTCAAATAGTGAAAGAGTGGTTCAGGGAGCATGAGGAATCATTTCTACACATGAACTGGTACCCAGAGTCCTGACCTTAACCCTACCGAAAGTCTTTGGGATGTGCTGGAGAAGACTTTACAAAGTGGTTCAGTTTAGGTTTTTGGTGATAAAGGAACCCAAATCTGGATGGAAATAAATGTTGTGATGAAGTTTGTTAAAACAATGTCATGGCGATAGCCAGGCAAAATGTTCAGGATGTACTCCGCCCTCGCCCAGAGCCGGCTGAGATGGGCGCCAGCCTCCCGGCTACCCTAATTAGGATTAAGCGCTTCAGAAAATGAATGAATGAATGTCATGGCGATTATGTGCTGTGATTAAAGCTGAAGATGGTCCACCAAAATATTAGATTGTTTGATGTGGGGTTTTTTTTTTCCCAGCACATTTTATAAACTATACTATTGCAAACATTGTTCATTGCAGGGATTGGTGAGTCTCATACTCCACCATCCCCATGTACTTCTAATCTTACTGATAGTTGGGGTTATTGTAGTTTTATCCTCTGGTCACTGATGCTGATGTGAAAATGAACAAATGGCTCAAATCCAAAATGGTGGCAGAACTATATCCGGCCTAGAGTGATGAAACTTGAATATGAATAGGAAATAAATGTCATAACATAATTAAAAGTGATTTAAACAAATGTACACTGATGGAAATACCATTAACCAAGAATATCCGATGTGTATGGTTACCATGACAACTAAGAATAGCACACTTATTATAGCTAATAAAAACACTTAAAGCAAAACAGGAACATGTGGAGCATCAACATCATCCAGCACTGTTTCAGTACTGCTGAGACATTTCTATTTTTCTCTCACTTTCTCAACCCTCCTACATAAAAGTTCATCATCCCAGCCTCCGCTGGTGACAGCAGCTCTCAACTCTCTCTTCCTCCTTTATGCTCTTTGTGTTCTGTCCCACTCATCTGGCCGCCACCTTCATTCCACAGACCTGTAACATGGCATTTTTCTCTAACACTCGCACCACTCAGATATGGGATTGCTTTCTCCCCTTCTATTATTACCGTCAGCACTAGGCCCTAACTGGTTAGGGTGATTGCATAAATATTGAATGATAGGGAAGTGCACAGTAATGGGCTTTTGTTGCTTAGGAGTTTTATTTATGTATTTATTTTTTGGGCACTGTGTGTGCCGTGAAGGCTTGCTGCCTTTTTTGTGGGTTGTTATAGAATTATGTACCTGATCTACAATCTCTGGGTGCGAAGAAGCAGGAAGGGTTTTTATTTTTTTATTTTTTCGCTGAGGGAGGCAGAAAATAAATAATCTCCCCTGCATATGGCTCTGAATATCGGCCTATTTACAGACCATACATAATGGTGTTCTGGGGCCCAAAAGGAAGGCAGGGATGGGACGTTTATTTCTCATGAAGATAAAGCGCTTTATCTTCTGCTTTGGCCTATTTCTACTATCCTTTTTATACTCTCCCTGTCTCTCTCTCTCTCCCTCTCTGTGTCTCTCTCTCTCTCCCTCTCACACACACACACACACACACACACACACACACACACACCGAAGCAGGAAGCACACCCAGTGGGCCTAGTAGGAAGAATATCCCTTTGTGTCATTCATATAAGCCATGTCTTCTGTCTTACTTTTTCCTCCTTTGCATGGCCATTAGGTTAGCATTCTTAGCTCATCATCTCCGCGGAGGGCTAAATATTAATGGCGAATGAGTATATATTCATATCATTCATGCATTTGCTGAACCGCTTAATCCTATTAGTGTCACAGGGAGGCTGGAGCCTATCTCAGTCAACACCGGGGTGAAGGCGGGGTACACTCAGCACAGCTCACCAGTCCATTGCAGGGCGGGGATGGCCCTATGTTCTAACAGCCCATTGGTCTGACAGCCCTGTTTATATAAGATAGGCACCCTACTCAGTCCGGTCGAGTTAGGGCTAGGGCTGTCGGACCAATGGGCTGTTTTAATATTGAGATGTAGCCTCGCAGGGCCAACATTCACACCTAGGGGCAATTTGGAACAGCCAGTTAGCCTAATGTACATGTCTGTGGACTGTCGGAGGAATCCGGAGAATCCATAGGAAACAGGGAGAACATACTAACTCGAACGCAGGAACTTCTTGCTGTGAGGTGGATGTGCTAACCATTACACCACCATGCCTCCCTGGTAAATAAATATGAGAAAAATCTTTTTAGTTTTTATTATTTTTTTTTACACATTATTTTTCCATCTATGCCATGAACTGCTGGGGGCTTTTCATGACCTCTGAGAACAGATTCACTGGATATAAAAAGATGTATGAAAACTCAGAAATCTTACTAGGAGAGGTATTTTCAGGATGATCGCTGTCTTTTGCTGCTGGGTTTGAGTGCTTGTTGGTCAGGTACAGGTTTCAGCTACACTTAAGAGTTAAAGAGAGCGTAAACGAGTTGGAGAGTAAGAGAGAAGTATAATTCGGTTATGGTTGGTGAGAGAGCCGAAGTAAGAAAGTCCCCCCGGCTTGTCTGTGTCCCGTCCATGTTTGTCTCTCTCAGTCAAATCAAAATGAGGCTAAATAATTGCAGGTTGTGTACAAGCGTTAATTACACCTCTGATGAAAACACAGGGCTGATTTTAGTAAGTCACAGTCTGCACCCAAAGATGAAACACCAGGCAAATTAGCTGAGCTTTAATATGTTTTTCTGTGTTCGAGTGCCTCGCTCGGGTCGTTCCTGACTCTCCACGGAAAATCAACCCACTCTCTGGAGCTAGACATCTCGAACTTCATTAATGGCACAATTTGCAGAATGAATATGGATGTTTTCCTTTAACGCTCCCTTTAAACCTCTGTCCCCTGCTGTTCAGAGTGATGGTGGTTATACAGTTCTAAAGAAACGCCGCCTTAATATAAAAAAATATATAATGAATTAAATAACATGATGTGAAAGAATGACATTTAATTAAGCTAATATGCAGAAAGAGATTACTGGATATTTATAGCGAGACCACATTGTAGACCGTTGACGTTGCTATGGATAACGCGCCTTCCTAAAACACTAATTTTTATTTTTTTTTTTTCTTAGGATTTTAATATGTAATCACACAACCACTGATATCTCTGAGGAATGTTATCATGTTTTTATGCTTATCGCAACTTTAACACAGATATTTTCCCTGTAGCCCACAGGAGAGATGAGCTGAGCGTTGTGCTGCAGGCAGTGTGAATCATTAGGAGCTTAATGGACAGCAGAAAGCAACACTGCCGCCCACTCTCTGTGGACAAACTGTTTCTAACTGGCAGCTCCCAAAAGTTTCAACTTATCTTGACGTCGTCTACCATAAGATGGCAATTTTTCTCAGGTTTGGTGGCAATGCGCGCTAGTGAGTAAGTTAGAGCACAGCGTGTGATGCAACTTCCTTTTAAAAACAGCAAAAAAAAAAAAAAAAAAGAGGATAAAGATGTGTAACTACTAATGTGCTTTTAAAATCCGTGACCAACCCCAAACTTAGACCCGCCGAGCCCAGGACCCAAGCCTTCCTACTGTGAGGCAGACGTGCTAATTACTCTGCCAAACGTGTCGCTCTTCTCAATAACAAGCTAAATCCTAGCCATGAACATGTCACTGATTCGCTGACTAGTCATTCACTCACTCATTTTCTGAACCGCTTAGCCTACTTAAGTCGTTGGGAGACTGGAGCTTATCTCAGCCGACACTGGGCGAAGGCGGGGTACATCCTGAACAGCTCGCCAGACCATCACTGGACATAGAGTCAACAGCCAGTTAGCCTAATGTGCACGTCTTCGGAGTATCTGGAGGAAACCCACGCAAGCACCAGGAGAACATTCTCCACACAGAAACACCCAGGGCCGGGAATTAATCCGAGGCGGACGTGCTAACCACTACACCACCTCGCTGCCCTGTAGTAATTAATACAAAAGAAAAAACAGTGCTTGTATTCTTGGCGAATTTCTATCATCCCTACAGGTTCATTTATTCAACTTTCGAGGGAGACCCATGATTGGCTGGTGATCGCTGTAAGTGACAGGGAGGTGAGCGTATGCTCTCCTTCCCTCCCGCGAGAGCTCGGCCAATTATATCCTATTTACCCTCAGCCGCCTCGACTTGAATTTTTATTGAGGTGTTATGAGGAGTTCACAGAGCTCCTAAGCACACTCCTGTCTATGTGCAACCTATTAAAAGCTCCTCTATCCTTCTTCTGACCTCCTTTTCCCCCCATGAATCTCCCCCCACCTGTATGTGTTTGTAATAGAAGCGTGAACTAGATCACTCGGGAAGTGCCGGGTCACCCCAAAATACAGAATCTCCACTGTAATCACATAAATCTTAGTGCCACGTGTACTAACGGGTAAATACTGCTGAAAAGTAAACTTTATTGGATTATACAGGGGCAGGAGTGTACATGAGGAGGAAAAGTGCTAGGCTACCGAATTTGAGGACTAGAGGCTATAATGCACATTTATTTTTAATGTAGATGCTGATTTAGATGCACAAGACTCTACTGGGTACCAGGCTCTGTAGCACTAATATCATTGGCCCACTCTATGATGTCAGCGGCATGATGCTTTTAGTAAAGTGAATCTTTTAGCTCCTAAGTGTGCTTTTATGAAGAAAATGTTTGTTGCTTTTTGTACTTCTTTTTTTTTTCCCCTCAGACAGTGAGAGTTCTGCAGCACTGCTCTCAGAAAGCACCATGGCTGGCTAGGACCAAACAATTTTAAAGTCGAGCTACTCTTTTTCCTCTGAACTCAGTCTAACCTATGAAAAGCAATTTTTCCTAGTACAAAGAAGGTCAGTATTAAGGTCATGCCGTTTCTTCACGCTATTCTCGCAGAATTATCCAGAATCAAGGCAAGCTGTTTCATAAAGTTGGGTCTAATCATCTTACGGAGCTTTTGGAAGGTGCAAGTTCAAGAAGGAAGAGTTTTTATTATTTTTTTTTCTTTGGTGATGCACGCACACACACACACGCACACACACACACAGGCACATTCTCACATTATCTAAAATCCCTGTCACACATTACTGCGCACTCACAAAAGCACAGTATCACAGCTTATCTTCTTCCGGCGGGTACAAGGCAGTGCTCTTGAACTGGACTTCAGGACAAAAATAAGAAATGAAAAAAATATGGCAAACACATCTACAGCTTTTCTCCTTTCCCAAGATCATTACATGCTACAGACTTATAATAATACCTAAAATATATTTAGGTCAGAAATGTTTTTTTTTTTCTTTTCTTCCGGTTCCTGAAGGATTGTGTACAAATTAAATCTCAGAAAGGAACCGTGGTGGAGTTTGAATTGCTGTTTTTGCATTCCAAATATTCTACATAGTGTTGTTATAGAGTTGAAATTTGCCCTACATCAGGGAGAAAAATCTTTTAGTATCATTCAGACAGGGGTGGCGCCAGAACCAGGAATATGTAATAAAAATTATTTGCATCTTTCAAAGCGACTCTTTAGCAGCTTAACTGGGCCAGAAAGCATCCGATTTATGGAATAAATGCAGGAAGAATATTCCCAAGACATGTCCATGTATATAAGACAATAACTCCAGGGCTGGAATTCCACTTAACGTGCTTTATATCAGGATGTCAGGGAAAAAAAAAACATTTGATCGTTGATATTTTAAGCTTAATTAATGTTTCGCCTAAGCTGCTCCAGTTCCGTCAATCCAGGATTCCTTGAGGAGTTTGATCCAGTCTCGGTTAATAAGTTTGTCGCACGTTTCTAATTTTCTACCTCCTATACTTAGGAAATCATACAGACTTTAATTTCAAGTGAAAACACTTACTGCAGCGTTGAGACTTTTTGGTTTGAGACGGAGGTACAGTCTGGTTATGAAACCTTGTTTTGAAATTGATATTTTTTGGCTCCCAAGCCTTTTAATGTGAATGGGATAGATAACAGTGTTGTATTGAGGAGGTGGAGAGTTTGCAAGTCTGCGCAAGTGCCAATTAGCGAGAGTTATGAGTGAGAGAGTGCAAGAGGGCAAGAGACACACTGACCCCAAGCTGACTGAATCGGCAAACATTCCTCTCATAGATCCTTCAGATGTTGGAAAAATAAAGTACGCAACGCGTTAGACAAGAAACGAGAGAAACGAATAAGAAAAACCAAGAGAGCAGTTTAGCATGAGGAAGAGCGTCGAGTGACGAGCGGAAGAACTGAGGATGGGAGACCCTGCACGCTTGAGGCCGAGAGTTTCTGTAACAAGCTTCCGTTCCAAACCAGTGATCACATTGATGTAATAGGTTTTAATATCTGCTGCAACATAGACACACACACCCTTTCACACACGCGCACACACACACCCTCTCACACACACGTGCACATACTTTCACACATTTAGGAAAACTTGACACCCATAATCATCACTGAGATGTCAGGATGCTCACCATAGCGGTCAGGGCTGCCAGGGCACCCAGCTCATCTCGGCCTGGTGTGAAAATAAACACACATCCACACTCACACAAACACACACACACACACACACACGTATGGTGCCAGAACAGATGATTAATGGGCTCTAATCAGCAACGCCATGCCCTTCTTTCTCACCTTGTAGTAGGGGGTGGGTGGGGAGTTGGGGGGGGGGGTGCTCACCCATCAGAAATACCCATCATCCAAATAAACAAGTGGCTTTTTAGAGAATATTCTGCACTGAATAAAACGGTGGTTGTAATATTGCTATTTTCTTGCGGCTGTGCTTTAAGTTGTGAAGAGTAAGAAAAGGGGATGAAGGGAAGGATCGAAATGATGTTTTCACCTCCTACACACTCCAATAACCAATGTTCAGATTACTCCCACTATGTGTACAAGACAATCTCTCTCTCTCTCACTCTCTCTCTCTCTCTGGCTGTGTTCTATTCCTAGTAATGAGTAATGATGACTGAGTATGCTCTACTCCTTCTGAAGGCTACACCCTTCATCCATCAGGGTCCCAGAGTACCATCAGGGTCAAATGAATAAACATTCAGTGCCATTCCTCAAATTTAGGTTCAATTAGAAGAAGGAGCTTTTATTTTTCTCATAAACATGACATTGCATATGCCAGCTTGTTTGAAATGAATCCAGTCTGCCATGAGGTGGTGTTCCTGGAGCAGAGATGCTGGGATTAAGGGCCTTGCTCAAGAGACCAACAGTTTTGCGGCAGCTTTGCGGGGCTGGAGATTTAACCCCTGACCTTTTGAGCAGTACCCTGAAGTAACCACTGCCCTAATACAGTCTGGCTTTTGAACAGCAGTGCCAAGGCTTGACCTGAGTCTCTCCTGTGGATGAAGTTCTCGAAGGAATCAGTAAAGTAAGGGTGGAGATCATGGGTCATGGCAAAGATCGATTTGATATATTGTCCATCCGAAGTGAGCACCCACACAGGTAAACAGTGAGCACACACACTCTCAGAGCAGTGGGCTGCCACACATCAGGGCGCCAAAAGAGCAGTTGGGGGTTAGGTGCCTTGCTCAAGGGCACTTCAGTCATGAAGGTGGAGGAAGGGAAGGTGCACACGAACCAGCGACCTTTCGGGCCCAAAGCCACTTCTCTAACCATTAGGCCACGGCTGCCCCAGGCTTTTTCTTCAGGCTCATACCAGCATACTCTGTTGTTGGAATACAGTTTTGAATGATGGCTGTTTATAAAGAGTTCTCTTAACAGTCAGCTGTGAATACCTCATAATGTCAGAATGGACCACATCGTCTGTCTGTGATGTCTTTGATCTTGTCCTCTCTGTCTCAACCTCGAAGGTGTTTCATCTCTGCATCTTTGCTTACACACGGCTGATGGGAGGAGACACGAAGCACAAGGGTGTTACACACATCTCACACACAGGCAATTTACCACAATGACAGACAGGACAGACAGGATTTTGACATTCACCCCCTCCCACAACACCCCCTAAAAAAACACTGTTCACATTATGCATGTGTGATTGAGAAGGTTACAAAAGGTCACCTTCACTTTACCTTCAACACCACAAATGATGACTTGTAGAGATGTGATGCGTGCGTACGTGCGTGTGTGCGAGTTTACGTTCATGGTGGGCTGTGAGTCGGCAAATCAATGCATTTCTGCACATATGTCTTTTACGCTGAGCGACAGAACTGTAGTGAATGTGATGAGGGATCTGTGTGTAGCTATGGGGAATGTGTTTGCCCCAGGCATTATGAACTTCAGCAGGAATGATGAAGCCAAGGGTGGAATGATAACAACCAGTGAGTCTTACTGCCTGTGCTGTCTGCTCAGTACTGAAGATTAGTATGTGGGGGAATTTTTTGGGTTATTCTATTTATTTATTTATTTATTTATTTTCATTTTTTACATTTTCCAGCTTTGGAGCATTTGTCGCACCACTTAATCCTATTAAGGATGTGGGGGAGGCTCAGGCCTGTTTCAGCCAATACTGAGCCAAGCCGGGGTACACCCTGTACAGCTCACCAGACCGTCTGCACCAACACACATAGAACTTTTCACACGCACTCACACCTAGGGCCGATCTGGAACAGCTAATTTGCCCAGTGTGCATGTCTTTGGACTGTGTGAGGAAACCAGAGTACTCGGAGGAAACCCATGCAAGCATTGGGAGAACATGCAAACTCCACACATAAACACCTGAGGCCGGGACTCGAAATCAGGACCTTCTTGCTATAAGGTGGACGTGCTAACTGCTATGCCACTGTGCCACCCCATCTGTGTGTGTATATATATATATTTATTTATATAAAAGCTTTTTATGTAATTGTACACCCTTTTATCTAAATTCATCCACCTTAACTAGCCTTTACCTCTCTCGCCATCTTGGAGTTGTAGAAATCACATGAAAAAATAGTAGATTTTCTAACATGTCATTGTGAAAATTTTCTATGATCCACACTACAGGGGTTCCAGATGTAACTAGAGATTGGAGTGGGAAAAAAAATTCATTCTGGTGTTGATAGAAAAGCAAATGGGATAAGAAAAGATTTCCTCATGTGGACCAGGGTTTAAACTAATGAGGCTCGTTTGCATAATTAGTCAGCACGGACGTTAAGAGCTCCATCAGTCTGCACTTCAGCAAAGGTGAAAATGATAGAACTGGCAAAAAAGAACTGTCAGGTGTGAGAGCAGGAGAAGCACAAATCTGTTTAACTCAGTCCTGCGAAGCATCACATTATGTTTTTAGAGGATAATATGACTTCCTGTTATACACACACACACACACACACACACACACACAAGCACACACATTTTAATAAATTCAGATTTC
The DNA here is from genome assembly GCA_028564935.1 of Neosilurus hyrtlii. Classification (NCBI taxonomy): domain Eukaryota; kingdom Metazoa; phylum Chordata; class Actinopteri; order Siluriformes; family Plotosidae; genus Neosilurus; species Neosilurus hyrtlii. The sequence goes on from JAOUQZ010000022.1 coordinate 5,450,105, forward strand.
TTGTTCTGTAGAAAATTTGTGACAGGGTGTTGACAGTAAAATAACTGTTTGGAAATTTTTAATTCATAAAATGCATTTACTCATTTTCTCACTCATTTCCCGAACCGTTTAATACTACTGGGGTCAGGGGGAGGCTGGACCCTATCTTTCCCGACACTGAGGGTGGTGGGGTAAACCCTGAACAGCTTACCAGAGTATGAACGCCCGAGCCCAGGAGTGCTATGAGACGGAAATGCTAACCACGATGCCACCGTGACACCCAAAAAGCATTTAATAAATGCAGAATTAAGTTTGTGAAAAGATGACAGGTCTTATGACAAGTTTTTACTTTGATAGTGGCGTCGAAATATATAAATATATATGTGACAGGTAGAGACGAGGTGGATGTCGCTGAATAGTTCCTGAGATTAAATGTGCACTGAGCCTGTGGCAAAAAACTATTTTAGAATATACTACATGGCAACGGAAGCCAAAAAAAGGACACAAAAAATAAAATTTTTAATTTTTTTTTACAGTCAAACTAAATCAGGATTTCTATCATCAGCCTCCTGATGAAACCTGCTATTTCCATTTTAGGTCAAAATGAGATTATTCATGAATATTAATTAAGATAACCCTCTACATCTACTTGAAGATTCTACACCACCACTTTTGTCTAAATTTGCTCCTAATAAAAAGAAGTAACAAATGACTTCTCTGTAATTTTTGGTGAAAATGTGTTGAACGATGCTATTGTAGGCAACGAGAACCAAAAAAATAATTCCGACAAGTATATTGAGGTAAAGTATGGATAATGAAAGTTTAAATGCGGTAATCAAAGTAAAGGGTGGCCACAATAAATATTGACTTTTTTTCTTGAAAAAGAGAGACTGTTATTTTTGTTAGTACTATATATTGTTGTTTGTTTACTTATTCTCATCAATATGATCCAATATTACATGAAATAATAATTTTCACTCACTAAACCATTCCAAAGTTCATTCATGCTATGCAAAAATCAAAAATAAAATTTGCGACACCTTTAAATTTTTCTTTTAAATTGTTTTTGTTTATTAGCCATACTTTTACCTCAATATACTTGCCGAAATTATTTTTTTGGTTCTCACTGCCTATAATAGCATCGTTCAATACATTTTCACCAAAACATTATAGAGAAGTAATTTTTTACTTCGTTTAATTAGGAGTCGTTTTACACAAAAGTGGTGGAGTGCAATCTTCACTGCACACGACTGTATTAATATATAAATGCTGCTATATTTGTCACAGTAGTATGAATATTTCTCAGGCAGTGCCACCTGAGAGCTTAAAGGTCACACATATCCAACCGGTGTTTTGTCCTAGCCCTTAAATGGCCTTACTTCTTTACTTTTTTGTGCTTTGAAATGTTACTTTTGAACTGGGGAAAAGTTTTCACAGATTTTGGCACTAAGGGGTGACCCACGATCCATCCTTGCATTCAAAGCCTGAGCTGGATGGATGCTTCTTTAATACCCAATCATCAATCCTTCGCCTGCTACCAATTACTGTAGGTGTCACACCAGAGTATTTTAGGCAACGAATTCTTAAATAAACTTTGTTTATATATATATATATATTGTATATATATATCATTAATTGTAGTTTTATCTGTTTTTTTTTGTCATTCCTGAAAAAAGTAAAACATGGAGACAGCAGATTTCATCAGGAGGCCGACGCTATAGTATATATTTCTGTATTTTATCCATGACACGAAGACAGGACAGGTGAGCTTTGAGTCGGCTATAGCACTGTACAGCGAACAGTCTTTCTATTTTTTTTTGTTTTTTTTTGTTTTGTTTTTTTAGCTCAGTTCAGCCACCTCTTTCAAAATAAAATTGAACTGTGGCTCATGAAAGTGTTTTATTATATATGCGAAATTTAAACAACATTGTTATAGTTTATTTTTCCATTTAAACAATGCCAACAGTGATGCTGCCTTATCCAAGTGACCATGACAAACTTAGTGTCCGTAATTTTGATTCAAACAGCGGACCCATCAGATCAAGCCATTCCAGTGTTGTATATACTACTTTTAAATCTATCACTGGACGTGGAGGGTAAAAATGGCATCGGAGCTAACTTTTTAGCTAACTTTGTGTAGTTTTGCTACTTGTCAATAAATCGTATTTAAAACTTAACAACAAAGCAAATGCAACGAGCTACCAGCTCTACTTCTGTTTCATGGAGGTCTTAGTTTCTGAGTCAGCATTTATTTACATAAATAAATTAAAAATTCTAATTATTTGTACAGTGATATGTTGGCCATTTATTTGGTTATCCTATCTGCCTGTCTGTCTGTCTACTGTTGTTTCCGAGCGCATTTGTGTTAATTGAATGAACGTCATTTTTTTATGAGTAACAATTTTGATAATAGAGGCTTGTAGTTTCCACCAGTCCCCCGAAAAAAAGAAAAAAAAATCCTGTTGTAAGTTGTGTGAAGTCGTCTTCTTCATGTTCAGTTCAGTAGTGGAGTAGAATTGTTTTGACCTTTGAGTCATCCATTGTGCTTTATGTTATGTTAGCTTAAACCTTGGCTTAGCCTGTTACTCCGTGTGTGTTCGTTTTCTCTTTAACTTAGCAGGCTGCCACAACTTTTACACTCTTACCCTTTATCGCTAAAAATCCGATTTGTTATTCTAACACATGTACTCTCATATCACTTTGGAAACACTCGTCCAGTATTACATAGTTACCTTTGATCTTTATCTTCTTTCCTCTCAGTTTCACTTGGTTATAAACCAAAGCCTTGTTTTCTTAAAGCATGGGGAGTGAGGCTTTTGTTACTCTCTCTCTCTCTCTCTCTCTCTCTCTCTCTCTCTCTCACACTCTCACCCCATCCATGCCAGAGAAAGCCCTATTGGCACGTGCCAGTGCCCCAGGACAGAGAGAGAATACCCAATATGCATATTATTCTAATACCTTGAGCCGGTGCCCAGAATCCGCTGGCATGATCGCGTAATGAATGCTGCGCCTTGTAGGCCTCAAACATAAAGCTGTGTGTGCTTCGCCAATGAATAATTCATTCGTGCCTCAAGGCAGCAAATCAGCCAGGCAACAGCTAAGAAAATTAGCTACCAGTTAGTGTTTATTTACGGTGATAGCTGGAGAAAGTTTCTCCTACACATTTTTTTTCCTTCTCTCTCTCTCTCTCTCTTTCTCTTTTTACATTTCAGGCTGCTTGACATGAGCAAGCAGAGACATCAACAACGCACACAAAAAAGTTCCCTGGATGTTAACCTTGAAATAGAGGAAAAAGGAAGGATAGAGTGAGAAAGCGGCCAGAGAAGGAGGAAGTGGAAGGCTGCTGGAATCACATCCATAGCATTTATTTTCAACCATTTTCCAGTCAGACCAGAACAGTGTGTGTGTGTGTGTCTGTGTGTGAGACCAAAAGGAATTTAACCTCTTTAGATTGTACTCTTAAACCCCTATCAGCTTCCCGCTTCTGTCCTTTCCTCAGAGTGAGGTCTTGCAGCAGGCAGCATGTGCTGACTGTGTGTGTGTGTGTGTGTGTGTGTCTTACTAGAGCTGTGTGTCTGATTAGCTCTGGGATTTATACGTTGAGATCCACAGTTCCCTGCCGTGCATCTGTAGCTCTACAGTAGCGCCAGCGATAGAACACACTCACACAGGGATGAAGTGGATAAAGGATATCAAGAGAGATTATATATTGTTACCCGCAGATCTAAAGATCAGACATCAGCCTCAGATCACAGGCTCAAAGCCTGGCGACAAGGTGTGTGTGTGTGTGTGTGTGTGTGTGTGGGTGTGGGTGTGGGTTTGCAGGTGTTCCTTCATCTCCATTAGAGTGTCTATAAACCGCTGACTTTAATGATCCTGCAGGGTCTAAATAATGTTTTCCCTGCATTAACAGAACACTCAAGTGTTTTTCAACCTAATCACAATCCACCACATCTGAAGAGTATCAGCAATTACCACTGCATCACACAAGCACGGAATCGATACGCACTTATTCCGGACACCTAAGGAACATCCCCGAGGTTGAGACATCAACAGGAGCTCATGCGAAACACATGCACCATCATCCAAACTCTAATTGAGGGGAATATTTAGAAAGACCGGGTTTTCATCTCTCCAGTATAGTTCCAGAGATCTCTGTAGAATCCCTGCCAACACTTCGGTAACACTGCGTGTGACACGATCTGGCAAAACGAGTCGGAAATCACACAGGGTAGTTTATAGCTACAAGCCAAAACATGCAAAATCGAATGAGATTATCATCAAAAATGTTATTTTATTTATTTATTTTTTTGGATGCCGACAGCTGTCTTTCTAAATAAGAAGATAAAAGTATACATTGACTGGCTGGCACAATAGAACAAAGGTTAGCTTTCTCACCTCATGGCAAGAAGGTTCAGGGTTCGAGCCCCGTACCCAGTGAGGGCGTTTTTATGTGGAGTTTGCACGTTGTCTCTGTGCTTGCTGGGTTTCCCCTGGGTGCTCTGGTTTCCTTCCACAGTCCATGACTAACTGTCCATTAGGCTAAATGACTATTCTAACCTGCCCAAGGTGTGAATATGACAACAGGCAACTGTGACAACACAGGTGCATGCTGGAACCAAGCCGCCGACCTATTCTGTAAAAACCTCAGCAAGAAAACACCTTGATAATATAGTTGCTGTGAGTCGTATTTGACTGAAGAGATAGAATTAAATGAATATATGTTGGGAGTGATGGACTAACCAAGCCAGCGTCCAGATTTTATTCCACTTGAACAAATATAGCATTCAATTGATTCATGAAAATTGATTGCACAAAGGCTTCCTCATGTGAAAAAGTAATTGCCCCTGAATTCAATACTTCAGCAGGGATAACTGCAATAAAACGCTTTCAGCAACAGGAGATCAGTCTTTGGAATCACTGTAAAGAAATCTTGGCCCACTTTTTCCTACTTTTAATTTAAGGTTTTTGACTATGAACTGCTATTTTCAGGTCCACTACAATTAGATTCAGGTCAGGACTTTGACTAGGCCACTCCAAAATAATTTTTTTTTCAGCCATTTAGATGTCCTGTATTTCCAGAAAAGTAGGGTTATTCTTAAAAATGCAGCAAAAATATACAGTGGTCTGCAGTGAAGATTATACACCACCACTTTTGTCTAAAAGGGCTCCTAAAAAGAGAAGTAAAAATTCACTTCTCTATAATTTGTTGGTGAAAATGTATTGAACGATGCTATTGTAGGCAATTAGGACCAAAAAAATCATTCCAACAAGTATATTGAGGTAACAGTATTGGACTTCCCAGTAAGATACATCTTTCTAAAATCCCAATTTATGAATCCGTGTCAGTGGTACATTGACACAAAAAACTCACCCATGCTGTGGGCACTGATGCTTTTGCTTGATAACAATCTGAATGGTTGTCTTCATGTTTGTCAATGGGAACACGTCATCTATTTTTCCTGAAAATGACTTAAAATTAAAGTTAAGGAACTGTTATGTGGCTTACTTTTTGCTTTATTCAGTTTCAGGATGGCTTTTTGAATGCAGTGGTTTTAGTGGTTTTAGGAAATGCTGCTATATTTGTCACAGTAGTATGAATATTTCTCAGGCAGTGCCACCTGAGAGCTTAAAGGTCACACATATCCAACCGGTGTTTTGTCCTAGCCCTTAAATGGCCTTACTTCTTTACTTTTTTGTGCTTTGAAATGTTACTTTTGAACTGGGGAAAAGTTTTCACAGATTTTGGCACTAAGGGGTGACCCACGATCCATCCTTGCATTCAAAGCCTGAGCTGGATGGATGCTTCTTTAATACCCAATCATCAATCCTTCGCCTGCTACCAATTACTGTAGGTGTCACACCAGAGTATTTTAGGCAACGAATTCTTAAATAAACTTTGTTTATATATATATATATATATATATATATATATATATACACTCACCGGCCACTTTATTTGGTACCATGCTAGTAACGGGTTGGACCCCCTTTTGCCTTCAGAACTGCCTCAATTCTTCGTGGCATAGATTCAACAAGG
>JAOUQZ010000022.1:5472838-5488386 GCA_028564935.1 Neosilurus hyrtlii
CATATAATAGTTACATATTTATGATTTCTGCTTTAAGTCAGTACAAATACATATTAAATTTCCAAACATCACCCCTCCCTCCCTCTCTCTCTCTCTCTCTCTCTCTCTCTGTGTCGTCCTCTTCTTCTGTTGGTCTCTGAGAAAATGAAATCTCTTTAAAGCACTTCCTCCTTTGACACACACAGGCTCGGTCGATTACTGAACCTGTCGTTGCTGGTTAGCCTCAGTTGTCTACCTGATGCCACTGCAAACAAGAAGCAGCAAGAACACAGAGAAGTGCATCCGAATCGCTGGTGTTCTACCGCTAACTTTCTCACTCTCTTCACCACAGGACTATTTTACTCTTTCCAGATGTTGTCCAGAAGTTGAGCTTACATTTTATTTCATTTTCTGAACCACTCAATCCCACTGGAGCCGACTCGGGGCAACCACTCACACCTACACTCACACCAAGGGGCAATTTGGAAAATCTAATTAGCTTAATGTGCATGTCTTTGGACTGTGAGTGGAAAGCGGAGTGCCTCAGAAGAATAGGGAAAACGTGCAAACACACAGAAACGCTCTCGCTGAGGCCTTGTTGCCGTGACGCAGACATGAGAACTGCTATGCCACCGTGCCGCCCGTATTTACATTTATATTTGTTTATTTGGAAACCACTTTGATGCAGATGATGCTTTGTTCTTCCGGTGCTTGCATGGGTTTCCTCCGGGGAATTCCGGTTTCCTCCTACAGTCCAAAAAACATGCTCAGTAAGCTAATTTTAGGTTCCAAATTGTCCCTAGGTGTGAATGTGACTGTGAATGGTTGTGTATGTTAGCCCTGCAATGGCCTGGTGAGCTGTACAGGGTGTAACCCGTCCTCACCCAAAGTTGGCTGAGATAGGCTGAGATAGGCAGCAGCCTCCCCGAGACCCTAAATTGGATATAGCGGTTCAGAAAATGAATGAATGAGTGAATATATATATATTGAGTCGATTTTCCGTAGAACAGTGCTCGATACGTCGAAGTAGAGCTAAGTATATATATATATATATACATCGGTGTGTGTGTGTTATTTTATTTTATTTTTTTAAGATCCACAGGATCCATGACCACGTTGTACATTTTGAATATTCAATTCATATTCATGCTGATGAAGCTGTTACTTAGGTGACTGTCAAGAGATCTTTCGCAAACAGTAACCGTTTGCAATTTTCACCAAGGGCACATGTTCCAGCTTTGTCGCACACTTGTCAAGCTCTGTTATAATTTTTGATGGATTTTAATGGAACTAGATGCATTCAGGGACATCCAACAACTGGCAGACAGAAAAGGAGAGTAAGGAGATTCATTTGAATGCGCGATTCTTCCCCTGCCCCTTTTGTTATGATTTGCAGGAGTCGTCCCTGTTTGACTCCCCTGTGGTGAGTAGTGCAATTGCGCACCGGCTTTTCATTTCAAGGACAAAAGAAGCAACTTCATCCAAAGCATGACCTTCGTACGGACACGCGCGCTCACTCGGCTCCCTGGAGGTCATGTTTGAGACATGCGCGCTAAGACGTGATCCAATATTTACCATGAAATAATTGTATCAGAGGCTGGGAGTGAAAGACTTAGACTCAAGGACCTTTTTCAGGGTCTTTGAATGAGGCACAATCACTCAATCAATCGATCGATCATTCAATAACTGCTCTAAGCAACAAGGACGGAAGAATGAACAAACACCTGTTTCATGAGCAGAATGCTAATATGCTAACACTTAATTTAATCTGAGTTCGGTTAATCTTATTTAATTTAATTTTATCTGCAAAGGCATGTCGTCCTCTTGAGTTCCATATGCAATTCTTCAAGTGACAGCACTACCGCACCAGGCAGACAATATCGCTCGTGGAACAACTCGCTCATTTCATCTCATTTGCCGAATCCTACCAGTAGGGTCACGGGGAGCCTATCTCAGACGACATTGGGTGAAGGTGAGGTACACCCTGAACAGCTTGCCAGACCGTCGCAGAACCACACACACAACCTTTCACACACACACTCTCACACCTAGAGGCAATTCTGGAACAACCAATAAGCTTAATATGCATGTCTTTGGACTGTCAGTGGAAACTGGGGTACCCAGAGGTAACCAAGCATGCAGGCACTGGGAGAACAGGAAAAAACTCCGCATAGAAACGCCCTAACCGAGCCAGGGACTCGAACCCAGGACATTTTTGCTGTGAGGCGGACGTGCTAAGTACTGCACCACTTGTAGAACTGCCTAATCACAATACGGACTCTTTGTGCAGTGTGTGGGGGTGTGGGGGTGCTAGGTGGAATGGAGAAATTTGGGAGCATAATGACTAAACATACGTTTGATGGAAGCAAATTTAGGCCCCACGACTCCACACGGCAGAATCAAAGATTTATGCGCATGGGAACAAACATACATTTGTTGAATGCATACACAGATGATCAATGGGCTGACATTAAAGTCAGTGTTTGCCAACACATGCTGCGGGACTCACACAGACACACACACACACACACACACACACACACACACACACACACACACACACACGCACGCTAAGGGCTTCATGCTGCTCCGAGCACCTCATGTAGGGCAAAAAACGGCCTTTGAAAATATATAAAAGATTAGTGGCATGTGAAGTATTCAGCGGAGAGCTTTCAATGACAGCCACAGCTCTTCTCCGCAGAGCTGCCACGTTGGAGGCTGCCAGTGCCCTCGTTCTCTCTGCATTTGTCTTTTTGATGTACGACACTGCATATTAAACACAATGCTAACCTGCTCCCGCTTTTCCTGAACTGCATCATTCAGGGGGAAAAGCAACGTACTAAACAAGGAGCTTCATCTTTCAGAAAGACTGACGCCAGTCACATTTATCCCTCTCTCGAGAAAAGGAAAAGCATGAAGCCGAAAGGATGGCAGGGTGTTGAGTGTCGCCTTTGTTCAGACTGTCTGGGATGCCACTGCTAATGCCCACCTTCCAAAACATTAAACCATGCCAAGTGTGCATGACGGAGAATGGTGTGCTGATCGAGGTATGAGCGATCTTGTCGTTAGGAGCTAATTGGCAATATTGGCACCATGTTTTGCAAGCTTGGTTTGTGCTCCCTTTTCAAGCCGTAAGAGCATCTGGCTGCACAGTTGGGGCCACATAACCAGCTCAGTGACCCGGTGAACGCATTCGGGGTCCTCATTAGGAGACAGAGAGGGATCTGTTGGCATGCCACTGACCAGCACTGTTAATTAGAGAAAGAGTGATACCAGCAGCAGCATTTAAAGTACGTCATAAGTAACTCTGGCGCTGATAAAAAGGTAGTTATTAGGTATTATGCAAATTTGTGAAATTGACCCCTACTATACGTAATGTATATCAGCCATCTTTGAAATGAACGTTTTATGTGGCAATAAACAAACACGATTGACTGTAGGATGAAAAAACAGTGATGTTTATTGTCACCTGTGGAAATATTTATCTGTAAAGACACTGCTAATGAGACAGTCCTGAAAATATTACCAGGTGCCATTAGATTGAGAGTCATTTAAATACTGGTTACCACCGGGTAGAGAAGAGTGAAAAACAGGCCAGACGGTGGCTCCCAACGCAGGGCCATGGTGCAATGTTGCTGAATTCTCCATCCTGACATTTAGTTAACGCTCATGGAAGGAGTCTCCAGTGTCAGCACTCGAAGAGTCCCTGGGTTTCTGCCACATCTTCAGGATTGTGGATGTTTGCTTGTTGCTTGTTGTATATTATATCCACATTCATTGGATATGAGAAATCACACGTTCTGATTGGCTAAACTACTATTAGGATATCAGCCCAAACACTATTAGTCTGTTCACATGAGTCAATGCAAGACTAAAAGCAAACCCTAGACAAGCCTAGGAGATATTAACTATGTCTGAGGATATAGTCAGTAGTATATCCCTCCGCCAGTGCTTCCATCCATCTGCCTTTTAATTATTTCAGTTCTGAGCTAGAAATTTGGAAACCATCTGAGATTTCTTCGTCAGGCTTGGCAGTTACTCCTTCCAGGTGTAGTGTAGTTTTGCCTCTTGATATTTGGGGACTTCTGCAGTAACACATCTACCTCCCAGCAAGAAGTGTGATATGTATGACAATATGTACAGACACTTTTATCCTTTAAATATTATGATTTAAGTTTTAATTGCTGTCAATGATGGACAAAGAGTTTCATTGTATTTTGCAAGACCTGTTTGAGTGTCTCGACTGTTGACTCAAAAAAAAAAAAAAAAAACAAAGGAAGCCACTGAAGGAATGAATGAAGGAATGTTGGTGCTTGTTATAATGTAAGTGATAACAGGAATGAACTTGTTTCACAGTCCTTCTTTAATCAAATAACAATGGTATAGGTAGTGTACCAGCAGTCAAACACATCGGGACCACCAGTAAGACTTTGTGTCCTCTGTGACACGCTAATCTGACATTGATTATTTCCCTCCACCAGTATGCCACGGTCATGTTTCATCCCTTACCTATTGCGACCCCGCTATAGATTACTGAAAGCCCAATAAATCCCATTGCCTTAAAATCAGGAAGGTTTTAGCTTCTATAACTTTGCCGTCTGCGTCTTTAAGATAGAGGAGTTTCTCCCGCAATTTCCACAGTCTCCTGACAGTGCTGTGAGAAAATGACGACGAGGCCATTCTCCTGTCTTATCACTCTCTTTTCACTGACTCCTCCTTAATGCGCTCTCCATATCCAAGGCAGTCAAGAAGCCTGAATCCATCAGCAGGGAGCAGGCAGGCCGTGAATTCGATTGGAGACAATAGAGACGTATCAATCAGCCATCAGCTAACAAGCTGGCTTTAAACCTCAGCTATAGCATAAAACCGAAGCCCAGACAAAACAAACAAAAACCCCATCTAATTATCTCCAAGTAATGACTTCTACACAAAGGCGGGGACACACGCACACACACACACACAGCTTAATGCTAGAATTTGCTTTGCCCATTGAATGCACACATGCAGAAGCCTACACAAAAGCTGAAGTATGTCATTAGACGGGACTGGTGTTCATAATGAGAGAGAGAGAGAGATATTGAGAGAAAGAACATGTTGGGGCTCATTTGCAGCCTCATTTGTCCATTTGCTTTAAATGTCATCTCTTAGATGACGCCAGCAAAACAAAACGCACCCAGACACACACACACGTGTACACACTGCAAAGAAAATTATGTATCGTGCCTTTGAGGTTATGATGGATCGGTCGTGGCGTGCTGACACACTGCAACTCTCAAGCCCTCACCGTTTTGGACGTTCTGAAACGATGCATGCGTCGGAGTGTTACAACATCCCGGGGTATGAGTGTGACGGTGTACATGTGCCAGATGGTGTGTATGTATATATCTGCTTCTGTGCATGAGTGAGGCTAAGAGTAAGGAGGTGTACGCGATCATGTTCCTGCTCCTGTGTAGATTTATTGTAGCCTTGTGTGCAGGCTGCTTAAAATATTGATGCATTGCACCTTTGTTTTCCATTTGCTGTGGAGAGTGCATAATGTTTCAGGCCTCTCTTAAGGTTGTTCCGAATGCACTTAGTGTGTAGATGCGAGAGGGAAAAGCCTTTCCCTGGATCTTTAAGTGACATGGTTAAAATTACAATAATCATCTGCGCCTGCTTTCTTCTGCTCACTTAAACCAGCAGAGTTTAACTCTAATGGCTCATTACAAAAGTTTAGCGACACACCGTCAAACCAAATCAGCCTCCTTTTGTCCTTTTACGGACAGCTTAACTTTTTATACTGGGAGAAGGCTTTGTCTGTAGAGGATAAAAACAAATCAGACTTTCTGGATTGAAGGAATTAGAACAAGTTTGCACCTGGAGAGCGTAAACCTCCACCAAGCCCAGCAACATCTGATATAAAACAAAATGTAAAAAAAAAATCATCCTATCTCACAATTTTAAAGAATCTTTTAAAAATCCCAATATCCAGAACCTGAGCCGGATCATCTCCAAAATTTAATGGGGTATTTGTTGTCGATAACCCCGCCTCTCATAGTAATCAAAATCCGCATGTAACTTTTCCTGCTAACAAACAAAGACGCAAAACATAACACACCTTTGTGGAGGTAATTAGTCAAATATCTTTAAAAATGGATAATAATCTAATAATAGAAAATGCAACATGAAATGAATCATCCTTACTCACTCATTTGCCGATCTGCTTAACCCTATTAGGGTCACGGGGAGGCTGGAGCCTATCTCAACCAACACTGAGTGAATGTGGGATACACCCTGAACAGCTCACCAGGCCTACACAGGGTCTACACACACACACTGTGGGGAAATTTGGAACAGCCAGTTAGCCTAATATGCATGTCTTTGGACTGTGGGAGGAAACCAGAGTACCTGGGGTAAAGCCATGCAAGCTTCTCACCATACACAGTGGGGGACATGGCTGGTTTATGAAAACCCAGTTAGCTGCACTGGGGGAATAGCAGTGACAACTCGGTGATAGTGGGGCTTGAACCCCTGACCTTGGGATCAGTAATCCAGCAACCTACCACCGGGCCACCACCGCCCTGGGTGAGAAATATGTTTAAGAAACGTTTGCTTAGCAGCTGGAGACAGTTCATATATAAAACGTTTGATGATTCAATACTTGTCAAAACATGACATTCAGTCCATGTGATCCAAAGTTTAGCACGTGTAGTTCTTTTTCTTATGTTTCCTCACATCAGTAGTCCCTCAGGACCGATGCAAACAAAGCTGTCAGTAATATCGTCTCTACCGCTGATGCAGTGTCTCGCCATTGAGAAAGACAAACCATTCAGTGTGATGATACTCAGGCGCTCAGCGTTTCTGCAGCTGAGGCAACTGTACAACAAAACCCCAATGAACAGGAGGCTGTGTTACGGGAGGCTGAGAGCTCATTTAGTCTATAATTTATAATACTGAAGGAAAATAAATCAGTTATCGAACACATTTTATTATGTGCAGGCTCTGTGTTTCCGAACATAAGCTTTGTCTCTGTAGCTTTTAATATTTTATCCATGTTAGCTCTGTAAACAAGACCAGACTGGTTAAATAATAACATCAAGTGTGATTAAGTGAGTGATCAGCTATCAGCCTGAAACAAAGCTGAAGTACAAAATATAAATAATAATAACCTCCCCTTTAATCTTGTCTCTTAAAGCCTTTCACTTCGGTTCGATAGTTTTAAATAGACTTTTATACCAGAAGCATGTCTGTGATGATTCAAAGCACAAAGCACGGCATCGCACTAGCAAAAAAAATCCTTTCTTCTTGATTTCTTTCTTTTCTCAGGTGTCATTAAAATAATGGCACTATAACTCAGAAGACACACACACAGACACAGACACACACTCTTCACTGCATGCGTGTGGTCACATCTTCATCAACTTACCGCATCTGTGAACGCACACGTGCGTCCCATGGGAAGGATTAGGATAGATGAGAGCTAAACGTGAGATGATCGGCGAGGGAAGTTTGGTCTCATACCAGCAGGAAAATGAATCAAATTTATGCCCGATGGCGCGACAGGAGCACGCCGCTTAACGATGATGGAGTTTGGACACTTCATTTCTGTCATTGTGGAATTGGCCTGCCGCGCGCCTAATGATAGTAATATATGTTACTGTGTGCCTGGCGCACCCATCCCTCTCTCCATCTCACTTAAAGCCGCTCTCATTGTTTGGCAGATTGCATTATGAACACCCGTATTAGAGGCTGGGAAGAGGAGGAGGAGGGGGAGACGAAAAATAGGGGGAGAGAACATACTTTATATGTTCATTTATTTGCAGGATGAGTTAATGGAAACCGCTACAGCGATATTAATCCCCCTTCTCTTTTGTGGCAGGCGACTGCAGCTTCGAGAAGCCGTTTGGGGCGTGCGGCTACAGCCAGGGACGAGATGACGACCTTGAGTGGGAACAGGCCAACACCAAAGAAAAGCCTTCCACAAACCAATGGATGCCTCCTGGTGAGCTTTACATAAACAAACACTGTTCACAACCATAATAACCACCCACATGCATCTTCTTATAACCGCAATCCACACACACACACACACACACATAAACACTACTTTATTTTACAGATTCTTATATATTTATATTACTTGGTACATTTCTACTACATTCATTTCCTTGACAAGTGCTTTTATTTAAAGTGATTTACAAGTGATACAGACTGCAGTCCAAGCACTGAGGTGTTAAAGGAGTTTGTTGAGACGAACAGGTTTCTGCCAAATGACCAGAAATGAGAAAACACCCCAGAAAGTTGGAAGAAGAAGAATAAAATCTAAAGTTTCCGATCCAGTGCTAGTTCTACGACTCCTACAAGACACCTGTGCCTGAGTAGCACAACAGAAACGCATTCCCTCTTTCATCACGTGAACATGAGTTAAAATCCTAACGGTGTCCTGACCATCTGCGGCTGGGAGGCAGGGGAGAAATAATCACGTCCTTTGGGTAGAAGGGATGGCGTACTCTCACTCTTCTGTTGGTCAGAGTTGTGGGTGTCTGTCAGTTCATGTATTCGGAAGACAGTAAATAGTGCTTTATGTTTTTCAGGTTCATGTTTTAATTAGCATATTTATAACATGTGGAGCACAAATATTGTGGCTGAAGATTTAATAAAATTTTCTGCATATTTTCATCAGAAAAAAAAATTACGTGTTTACGTTGCAGCTCTGAATGTTCACTTACTGTGCGTAATGCATGCGCGGCTTCAAGGAAGCGTTTATATTTCTTTCTGCACATTCAATTACTCGATCACTCACTCGCTGAACGTTAACGATTCCCAGCATTAGTATTAAAGTTTTTAACGAAATAAACATTAAGGTGCAACTTCACCCCAAAATCTGAGCCTTACTTCACGCACTCACTCACTCATTTACCGAACCGCTCAGTCCTACTCAATCCCAGCACAGGAGTCGAACTCAAGGCCCGTGGGCCAAATCCGGCCCGGAAATTCACTTTATATGGCCCACGAGAGCATTTAAAGACTATAATTACTGCACATTTTTGCATTAAAGATCACCATGAAAAGCGATTTCATGCTGATCGATGTTCTGTGATCATTCGGCCCTTGATGACCTAGAAATGTAAAGATGAGGCCTTCTTTAAAACTGAGTTTGAGACCCCTCTGCTAGGGTAATCAGAAGGCTGAACCAATCTCAGGCTTGCCAGACCATCGGAGGGGTAATACACACATACAACTATTCACACTCAGACTCAACCTTAGGGGCAATTTGGAGCAGCCAGTTAACTTAATGTGCATGTCTTTGAACTGTTTGTGGAAACCTGTGTACCCAGAGGAAACCCACACAAGCACGGGGCGAACATGCAAACTCCATACAGAAATGCTTTCACCGAGCCAAGGACTCGAACCCAGAATGAAATGAAAAGAGAGAAAGAAAAAAAAAGTATATATTTCCGGTTATCGGCACCTGTCATGTTCTTCCCAAAGATGTCACAGACAATCAGCAATGCAGTGCATATGGATGTATGTACATACAGACGGATGAAAAAACAATAACAGGTAGGTTGTTTCATGGCCAAGCAGGCTATAAAAAAGCAACTTAATGACTCCTTAATAATTATAAGATCCTAAAAAACTGCCCTATGATGGCCTGCGAGCTGTCCAGGGTGTACTCTGCCCTCAACTCACACAGAGTCGGTTGAGATGGGCACCAGCCTCCCCCGATACCCTAATTAGGATTAAGCGGTTCAGATAATAATACAATGGCTCCTAGCATACAAACAACAGAGGCTAAGTTTCATCTTCAGTCGTCCTCAGAAACAAATACAGAGCATTGATACTTTACTCAAATACACCAGTTCATTCAGTGTTAAATTAGTTCACACAAGGACTTCACACAGAGTAAGTTGTTGACAGACTGAGGAAGAAAAAACGGATGGTTTACGATGTAATTAACATCATGTTGCATGGATTTATAGTTCCATAAAATGGCACAAAATCTGTTCTGAAGCTCATACCTGCAGGGGACAGTGTTTAAAGAGATTACCCCTCATAGAAATGGCTCAGAAGCAAATAATAATAAAAAAAAGAAACAGGTACAGCAATGACCCCAGCTGTTACTCTTTCCCACTAGTAAGTTCCCAAAAGTAATACCGCTGCAAAAGAATTAATGGCTCTAAAATTAGATCAGCGCTTCCCGCAATGGCAGCTCTCACATCAATATCAGTGTCTCAGCCAGTTGATGGGATGAAGACCAAAAGTCTTAGTTCAAAAGTCCCCACCCTCTCTATCTGGAAACCCACTCAGCCCTACTAGGGTCGCAGTGAGGCTGGCACCTACCTCAGCTGACCTCGGGCCAAGGCAGACCACTGCAGGACAGCCACTTATCTACAGTATTAAAGATATTACCATCAGCAGTGTTACAGTGTGTTTCAAATTCTACCATACCATTTTATTTCCCGTGGTCCTCTGTATCTGCGTTTCTCCCTTTTTTTTCACTGTCTAGCTTCTCTTTCTTTTGCAGTTCTATCGATACATTTTCATTTGATCTGAGAAAAGCCTGTCAGCACCTGCAGGATTAAATCCCAACTAAGCCATTTTTTCCTCACGTCATCAGAACGATAGCACTAAGATACCCATCTACTCAAATGAATATTGTTTCTGTTGTTTTTAAATTAATAGATATATACACAAACACACACACTGCCCCAAAGATAGATCATGTCTGGGTCGGTTTCCTCCTCCTCCTCCTCCTCCTCGTCTTTCTTTCTTTTATATTTTTTTTCCATTAGAGTGACATGGGAAGTCATTTGAGCAGGAGCCATAGAATTAAATAAGAGGTCTGCACTAATTCTGAGGTGCCTTTGTGTTGTACTGAAGTGTGTGTGTGTGTGTGTGTGTGTGTGTGTGTGTTTCCTTTGTGTTTCCTTTTGTGTGTGCGTTCGGTGAGGATGATTGCGGTTCAGAAGAAATGAACTGACAAAGCGAAACACATTTACTTTGCTGGAATTGATCTGTGTGTCTGTGTGCTTATATATCTATCTCTGTGTGTGTGTGCGTGTGTGAGTGTGTGCGTGTGTGTGTTGTTGAAGCAAAGGAAGCATAAAATGCTATCCAATGCCCAGTCCTGACCTGCAAATGGACACTCTGTCTCAATGTAGCATCTCTAAGCTGATCATTTGTCTAGAAGCTAGCATTTGCATGAGAATACGATTGTGTCGTTCCCTCAGGCTGTGCTTTTACAAGGCCTTCTTCCATGCTACCGCTTTCAATGATGGTAATTAGCAGTTTCTGGATCTATCTGTCTTTATGAACATCTTAAGTACCAGTCAATGCACTGAGCCACCTTTCAGAATAGAGTGTATCTATCTCTAACTCTTCCTATGTGAAGGATGTAATGGAGGACGAGAGAGAACACGGCACTCCGTATTCTGGGGGGTTTGTGCACATTTTATTGTTTTTTTCCCCCTCTAATAGGCATCATGTTTACATGAGTCACAGGCATGATGGCCACAGATGGCAAGATGGCAAGTGCGCGCAAACATGCAAACTTAATTTTGTCACTTCTCTCTGAGCATATTGACCGTATTTTCATGAATTATAAACAAGTCACGCTCACATAAACACCAGCTACTGATTATTCAGTGTGCAGGGCAATCATGGGTGATGTCATTAATAAACAAGATACCCACGTGCACATACACCCACATGCCGAATTTCAGAGACAAACAAGTATAATCAGAGACACAACAACCCCAGCAGTGAGATTAGTCACCTATGGAGGCATGCAGCTGTCTGGCCTTCTTATAACTGGAGCAGAAGGTGCCGGAACCTCCGCATATGACTGTTTGCACAACGTGGCTGTGTTTGGAAGCTTAAAATTTAAAGTACCCTGAAGGAGCTCATATGTTTTCAGATCAAAGCAGGTTGAGTGTACTGCTAGATCAATCACCCAATGTCAGATAGATACTCAGTCTGATTACGGAGTACGTATCCATAGCAGCTGTGTTGATCAATTTTAAATTCTGTAGGACTCGCTTATTAAAATTATTTGGAATTTGAGTAAAACATGATAAAATGAAAGATCTTTCATACTAAAAGACTAAAAGCAATTGAAAAAAAAGAGATATTGTGTGCGAGAGACTTCCTGCGGTGAGTCATTTAAAGACATAAGCAACAGCAGCAATTGCAATTTGCTGTGACAGATAAATTGAAATGGAATGCTTGACCCATTTACCAGCTGAAGTGAAGAACACAGCATGCCTTTACATTTTCTTCCAGTTTTCACCCTGTTGTCTTCTAATGCATGACTCACCAAGATAAGATTATGTTGGGCAAACTTCATGAAACATCCAGTTATTTCCTGTTATAACTTATGTTATAGCAACTAAAAATGGTCACAAAATTCTCAGCCACCTCTATGTTTCTTAAACGGAAGGTAATAAGACAAAACATAGCAGTTTTTCGTTGGATATATTTTCAGAAATCATGTTTCCGGTCACCCACCACATCCAAAGCTTGTGTGACAAGGAAAATGAGACATGAGTGTAACCCTTCTCAGGTTTGGGGTGCAAAAGACCCTGAGGCAGATGAACGGATCACAAACTGGGCCCTTTTCGGATGCCTTTTAAATGTCACTTTTAAGTCACACAGATGATGCAGGGCAAAGTTTGATGCTGGCAATCAAATACATGTAAATACCTTGAGAGAGACTAAAGCCTCTTGATGCACCCTCAACAGAAGATTAACCCACCCCCATCCCAACATGCAGAGATAAATGAAGACCAGTAGGCAAGAAATGTTTATTAGTTTGCCACCCCTTTTATGAATTCTGGGCGTCTCTTGAGTGGGTGCTTCTTTGATAAAAGTATTGTAGGAGCTGACTGCATGATAGGCTGATGGAATATTACTTGTATGGAACATGCAGACATGCCTTTCTTTCATGATGAGCAAAACTGGCTACCCCACTCAAACACACCTCTAAAGACCCAACTGTCATGAGTTAACAGTCTGTGTTCTACAAACACAGTTCTTTCTTTTTTGGTTCTCAATTCCATTACCATTTGTTTGTTACCCTGTTGTGTTTGCCTGTTCTGTGTCCAGGCTTAGTTATTTATTCCCTGTTGTCTTTTAGCATATTGCGCAACTCATTCATATTTTTACCCATGCACAAAATGGAGTTGTAGTGAAGTTATTGTAATTACTAGTGTTTGCAAGTCATTTTGTGAACAAGATCGTAGCCATAACTACACATGGATTTTAACCAAACTTGGTGGGGGCATTACCTTACCCTGAGTCCCAAAGATAATTTGATTTTGGATGGTGTGGGTCAAAGATCAAGGTCAGAGCAAGGTTACAAAGTTTTGCAGATTTCCCATGCTAAATTTACTTGCTTATATATAAAAAAGAAATGACATAGACTCATAGCTGCAATGAGGGCCAAATGAACACACTTTTAATTACCTTTGACCTTGTGGGACCTTGAAACGTCTGTATAGAGGTCACAGGATTTTGAACGCTTATAATAATAGGAAAGCACATAAAGTCTTATCCATTGTTAGGTGAGTGCACGTGTAATTAAAACTAGTAGCCATACATGTAGGGCTTATTTGCAACATTTCCACTGCATGGCTGAGGTACCTTGCACTCTGTGGCCTGGTAGTTTTTTGTTGTTGTTGTTTGTTTTTTTGTGCACCTTCAATTATGACAATGATCCTTGGATTGGCTACAATAAAGCCCACACTTCCCACAGCACATTACACTTTCCTGGCAACTTTAACCCATTTTTCCTTCCCTCATTCTTCTCTCTCATGAGTTCCTGCCACAGACATACAGTATATCCCATTAAAGCACACAGACTGAAAAAAGCCCACTATGTGTGTTTGTGCTCAACAAAAGGACTCAAACATTATTTGAAACCAAAGAGTGGTTACTGAAACATAACCAAGGGGTCTGCATTTTTCTAAATTTGTGACGGTGGTGGAACTCAATCAGCATCATTGGAGATATTATGCTATAAAACATGTCGCGTATGATCTATTGACAATTTACAAAGAAACGAGTTCTCTGGGTCCTATATGGTTCTAAACATCGCTATGATATTACTGTGTGTGTGTGTGTGTGTGTGTGTGTGTGTGTGTGTGTGTGTATATATATATATATATATTGTATGTGGGAAAAAATAACAGTACTACAGTTTCATCCCAACAAGCCTGTTTCGTGGTTGCTCACTCATCAGGGGATTTTTTGTAGTAAATTGTAGTACTGTTATTTTTTCCCACATACAATATATTTAGCTCTACTTCGACGTATCGAGCACTGTTTTACGGAAAATCGACTATATATATTTTCCACAATCATAACCAAATAAATTATTTATATTGCAGAAGAGTTTTAATTATAAATTGTTTTAAAATGTTTGAATGTATTACAAAAATATATATTGAAATATATATATTTTTTCCCATATGTGCTCAGAGACATGTAGCAATTTTCTTTTGAACTGTTCAACATGGTGTGTTTTCTGGTGTTATAACTGCCTCTGCTCTGAAAGGTCTCAGACCAATTTACTGTCAGTGCAATTTGCATTCAATGGCAACTCATCCGCGTCGGGTCTAATTTCACCAGCTTCTCTGAGAAAAGTACGACTAATTTTTACTTTGCCAATGGACCTGACACTTTAGAAATTGGGAGGGTTGTTCATCATCTCTGTTTTGCCTTTCCAATTTGTTACGTGAGGGGTCAAAAAATCTTCAGCTCACTTACAGCTTTTTACTAAATAATGCTGTGGACCTTTGAGGAAATGTTATTCAGTGCTTTTTCTCCATATTCCACTGCATCGAAGCATCCCCCCCCCCCCACCCCCCATGTCCAGTTCACACTTCTGACCTGAGAGTAATGGAGCTCGTGTCTAGACTGTCAGCATGAATAAATGTGCATTAGTACATGGATTAATATTCAGCTATTCTGCATTTTTATCATTTTAAGGGGGTCACATAAGAGTAATGAGTCTAACAGAGGCCATGTTTAAAGTGGAAGAGGGTTCAAATGCACACTTGTTGGATATTGTACATTATTAAGTAAAATTAGATAAAGTCAAACTAGATAATAGATCAATATAGATATAGTTTTTATGTGGATTTTTTTTTCATTTACTTCACCTAACTGCATTATCCTTTATTAGAGTCGCAGGGAGGCTGGAGCCCATCCAAAACCACGCCAGGTGAAGGCAGAATGCCCCCTGAACAGCTCACCAGACCACAGACACACAGCTATTTACAGTCACACTGACACCAAGGGCCAGTCAAGAATATCAAATTAGCCTCATGTGCCTGCTTTAGCAGCTGGTGGAAGCATATGTAAACTCAATGCTGAAACATCCTTACCGGGCACAGGGCTCAAACCCAGGACCTTCTGGCTGTATGGCAGAAGTGCTATACACTACACCATCGTGCTGCCCCATGCAGAATCTGTAAAATGGAACATGTCAAACACAACATGACAGATTTTTGTTGTCTGCAAACTGAACATAGATTCTCTCTCTCTCTCTCTCTCTCTCTCTCTCTCTCTCTCTCTCTCTCTCTCTC
>JAOUQZ010000022.1:5488486-5501197 GCA_028564935.1 Neosilurus hyrtlii
ACACACACACACACACACACACACACACACACACACACACACACACACACACACACACACACACACCCACACACCTAGGAGCAATTTGAAAATTAGCCTAATGTGCATGTCTTCGGACTGTTGGAGGAAACCAGAGTACCCAGAGGAAACCCACACAAGCACAGGAAGAACATGCAGACTCCACACAAAAAATTTGAAACCAGGACATTCGTGCTTTTAGGTAGACATGCTAACCACTACGCCACAATTCATTAAAAGTGTTCTATTTCCGTTGACAGTCAGTGCCTATGAATCTACATGCTCAGTACCGCATTGTTATATCTGTAACAGGTAATAGTTAGATCCATAGTTCAAATGAGGTGATCAATAATTCAACAAATACCCATTTTGTCATATATCACCAAATCAGTTGATAACCATGATTTCAGAACTTGAGGAAATTGTCTGAGACACTTTATCGACTCAAAGGTGGCCCATATATCAGCGGCTAACAGTGGCCCTAATATGGTTCCCATATGAGACGGGCAAGGCTAGCATATTTATAGATATACAAAATGTATCCTCTTTCAAAAATATTTGAATATGTAAACTGTAACAGGGTCTTAAATAAATGTTTTCTGTTCTGTTCTATATAACGAAGGCACCTGATTGTTTTTTATGCATTTCTGCAATCTGAATCCAGCAGACCTAACTAGTGAAAGTGGCCATGCTCACAAAATGTTTTTGGTTGTGCTGCCGCTGAAAAAGTGCTAGTAATTAAAAGTTGTTTTGCTTCACAGGAAAAGCAAATGAAACAAATGACTCTAACACATGGCAAATACTTTTGAAATCAGCTGCGGGTGAAAGAATTGCTTTTCCCTGTAAAAGTCCTGCTGGGATCTGACCTTGCTGTAAAACGCAATCTGTAATGAACTCTAATTGGTGCTCTCCTTACCACCCCCCCCACCCTCCTGCAAGGATTTCTCACTTCTGAACAAAGGCTCATGCAAGCCCCCGAGTACTTCTGTCTTCCTGGTTTTCCTCCACGCAGTCTTTATGTCTTTGCCTAGCCGTTTCTTTTTCAGTGTAGCATACTGGCAGGAGCAATGGTGTGGGTCCCCAGAGTAGTCTTGTGGGAAATAATAGGCAGGGCATGAGAGAAACTGGGGTCTTCTAGCCTAGATTAATTAGTTTTTTTTTTCACCCACGCTCTATTATGCTAAATACTATATCAATCTTTGCTAAGCCTGAATGCCTTATTGTCTGGATTGCAAATGACTATGCAAAAATGTGTGTGCAAGCAGGAAAAAATTCAGCTTCTAGTTGACATCGAGAGTTTTATTACTTGAGGTGTTTTGGCAGAAAAGTGGTACGTTTTATTCCACAAAGAGTGCAGCAAGTCCTCGCGTAAAGTTGACGAAATATATGTACATATTGCACCAGATACATAATGACATATTTTTAATCAGTGTAATATTTCTCATATATTTTCCAAACAGCAATTAATTTCTATCTCTTGTCTCAACAGTCTACTTTTTATTCATTCATTCATTATTTTGTTTTTTTTTATTTCATTTCCAAGCCAAGTGTTACCATGTTTTGGTATGTGGCATTCCGAAATCCGGAATATTCATCTCTGGAGATCAGAAGTCATTATTTTAATGAAGTCTTGAGTCGAATTGAGTTGTGTTCATTTTCTCAGCCTCATTAACTGAATTAAGCACACTGCATAACGCTTTACTTTACCTCCGTCTGTGCATCCGTAAGTTGCTGGGCATTGTCATTCAGGGAAGTGAGGTATACGAGGAAGCCGGACCGAAGGACATCAGACATTTCGATCACATCAGCGAGACGTGGAAACTGCTAAAATGGGAAGGCGCAACCATGATGTGAAAATAAGCTAATTGGATTCTCTGAATTTAATCTTTGAGGAAACACTCTGTACTGGAGAAAGTCAAAGAGGAGAGTGACCCACTTATATGATTACGGGACAAATTGCAAAGCAAGAGCAGCCATATTTTCACCTGATATGAATTCATGACAACAGGCAGTATTGGGTTTCAACAGTCGCCTCTGAAAGTACCGGAACAGAAAAACTAATTCTTCTGTTTTTGTTTATACGCATGGGTTTGAGATCAAAAGATTATTATATAATAATTATTATAATATAATTTTTGCTTTTATTTTCCCATATTTTTACATTTAGTTGCATTGAGCATCTAAGAATATGTTACCTTTAGTTTAAATCCACTCATTTTTTGAGTGATCAAAAGTCAAGATCAAGGTCTTGTTTCTCCCGGGGTGCCATGATAGAGTAATCGTTTTAACAAACTGAATATGTGCGGCATGGCGGCGTAAGTGGTTAGCACATCCACCTCACAGCAAGAGGATCCTGGGTTGGAGTCCTGGGCTCGGCTCGAGAATTTCTGTGTGTAGTTTGCATGGTCTCTCCTTGCTTGCATGGGTTTCCTCTGGGTAATCCAGTTTCCTCCCACAGTCCAAAGACATCCACATTAGGCTAACCGGCTGCTCCAGATTGCCCCTAGGTGTGAGTGTGAGTGGTTGTGTGTGTGTGTGTGTGTGTGTTGGCCCTGCGATGGACTAGTGATCTGTTCGGGAAATGCCTCTTCGCAGTGTGGACTAAGATAGGTTCTAGTTTCTCTGCGATCCAAGTAGGATTATGCGGTTTGGCAAACGAGCGAGCAAGTGAGACAGGATGTTTCTAATTTACATTTATTTAGAATGTATGAAAGTAAGCAATTTCTTGAATTTGGCTCAGTTTACTGGGGTTCTATCATGGCGAATGAAACGTATCCTGGTTTAAAAGGGAAATTGGTGAAATTGGGGCTGTAGCAGAAACACTGGTTGAACTGTTTCATTTTATTTCATGTGCCGCACTGCACTCACTTTAAATGAGGCACTTCCACCATCTCTACATGCACATATCACTTTTAGGTTTGTACCACCGCTCAGCAGCTACAGAATTTACGTCTCAAGAGAAGCTTTCCTTGATTTTCCAATAGATTTTCCATTAAGGGACCCAGCTGAGGTCAGCAAGTTTTATTCTCACGCAGGTTGGAGCAGGAGGTAGGACACATTATGTGGCCAAAACTTTGTGGACAGCTGTGTGCTTTTCCCAGCCTGTTGAACGCTCACAATTATATAGAATGTATGCTGTAGAATCACGGCTTTCCTTCATTAGAAGGGACAGGTGTGACCCAAATCTGGTCAAAAAATGTTGCCTGACCTGTCGAATGCTCTTGTGGCTGAATGGGTTAATCCCCAAGCAGCACTCCAAAACTTATAGCCTATCCAGGAGAGTGAAGGGTATATACAGTATGGCAGCAAAACTACTTCACTACATCTGGACTGGGATTCTTAAACATTATATATGAGTGTGATGGTCAGTGTCCACATACTATACGTCATACAGTGTAATAACGCCAAATTATTGGGCGTGTACATGGGAATGTCCCGGACGTGAGTTGCACTGCGGAGTGCATTTACTGGAATTTCATATTTTGAAATGCTCTGGAATCATTAAATTCTTTATAAAGTAGAACTATGTAGGGATAAATAGAAAAACTACTTTTCATAAGTGTGTTATTCTTTCATCTATCTACTTTGTTTTAAGTAATTGCTGTAAGTAAATTTTTTCAGGTTTTTATAAAATAGAACTTAAATGAATTAAAAAATAAGGCAGATACAAGCAAAGATAACCACAGGAGTGGGAGGGTTTGGTCAGACTTTCAGCCAGAGTGGGTGGGATTGGATAAACATTCAGGTAATGTGGGGGAGATTGACCACAACCTTACGTTAGAGACCAACTCTCAGTGATTGTGAGCAGGAGGGCGGGTCAAAATTTCTGATGGAGCACACACGATTGGTCAAAATTCATCGAGGTGTGGGAATTAAAAAAAACGTCCCACACGTGTATCGGTTTGTCTGTCAGTGATTATTGTTAGGCATAACACGGAGTCCATGGGAACCATGTTACATTCGTAATGTTGCACCTGTCTGTGGTGAAAGGAATGACTTGACTGTTTTTTTTTTTTTTTTACTGCTTGTCCCAAACAAGCGCCATATATAAAGCATAGCGTTGATTTTTGCTCAGGAATAATCTACACCTCCATCTCCTCCCAATCGACTGTAGTCTTAGCAACAAACTTTCATAATGTAAGAAGATTTGCACATGTTTATGATTCTCGTGCTGTCACAGGGAGCATTATAATCTAATGATATTGTGACAAGTCTAAATCCAATTTAGCAAATTAGCTCAAAGTTAATCAAGATGGAGTCCATATTTAAAAACGCTTTAGATTCAATCAATTCTCTACAAACTGCTACAAGTGCTCCTGCACTATGTATGAACAAGTGGATGAATAGAGAAATTATTTTTCATCAGTGAGTCATAGCGTCCTTCCTTTCTGTAAGAGAACTGAACAAAACTTAATCATCTGTGTTATTTTCTTCCCTCTCTTTTTTTTTCCATTAGAAAGGATGGCGAACGGAGAGGGAGAAAGTTCTAGAGAGGCCTGAGGGAAAATTGAGTTGAGGCCATGGCTCCTCGCGTTGCCTGCCTAACCGCGCAGCGAGAGCATTTTTGATTGGTGGCAAAAATGTGAGAATAGCCTTGTCTTCAATGACATTTTCAAGCGGCTAGTAAGCTTTTCCCCGGGTGTGACCCCTCTCAGTTTTATTAATAAATGAGACCTGAAGGTTTTTGGGTCCAAAGAATGGCCCTTCATCTTGATTTCCAAGCTCATAATGATTTTCACAGGGTTCAAGACCTGAAATAATGAGCATCAGTCATTACTGCAAATTGTAGCCTTCGTTTTATCCATGGCTGCAGCCACAATTATCTTAATACAGTACCGGCAACATCCAAACCTAGACATTGGTGACTAGTGCCGGATAGGAAAGTGTTGCCACAGACTAAATCAGTTCTTGCCCATGCTTATTGGCAGATATTTCTCCAGAATATAATTCCCCGTATTCAGCTATATGGTGTTCAAAAATGAAAGAAAATTGTTTTTCCCCAGAGCTGAGATTGATCAATATGTTCTGTTTGGTTTGAATAATTCATCCCAGTCTCTGCCTTTTCCATTGTGTACTTTATATTGTTGTGAATGATTGTTTTGTCCAAGATCCTGGTCTCAAAGTAATGAAGGGAAATTATGAAAATCCATTTAGAGCACTCAGGAAAGTGGAAATTGGGCTTGAAATAAAAGGACTATGCTAAGATTATAAACAGAGGCTAACACCAGATACACACTGGTTGTTGAAAGTTTACCACTCGTTATCTGAACACCTCTTCAAACTTTTCACCGTGGTAAGCACTGCCACTGCATGCTGAACTGCCATCTGTTTTTTTTTTTCCAGAGCTGCAACCACCCGAGAGGTTTACATCCATAATTCAGGCTGGAATTAGAATGGAAATAATGGATGATGGCGGCTGAATTGTAGCAAGTGGAGACAAGAGGCAGAGGTTGAGCTTATGTTAGTGGTTAAACTGGAATTAAAAGCGGCAGAGACGCTGAATTATTGACCAGAATGGAACCCATTGCGGTAGCCATTAGCAGAGTCTATGTCGGAACTGGTTTGTTGAGGCTGTACATGCTGACACTGGGGCATACAAAGTCAGAAAACAAGACCCTTTATCAAGCAAGGCCTGGACCTCAGGGCCTTGGGAAGCAAGGCTGATTCTACCGGAGGCACACCAGAAGACAAGTCCATTGAAGGCATGTTCAGACGCAGTTTGCGATAGGAAGATATACTCTGTATTTCAGAACAGGCTTCCAGCTAAGAATCTGGAGAACCAAACAGAACTCATTTATTGAATCTCAGGTTCATCAGGATGCAAGGCTTATTCGTAAGGGTACCTCATCAAGGGCCTGTTGAGATACACCTTTAGTAAAGAACATAAGAGAGTCAGAGTGTATAGCCTCAAGCCGACAGTATAGACAGGATCACACATGGTAGGATGTAAATAAGGCACCCGGCGGGTCAGAGTGAAATTTTGGATTCTGTCTTATTCACTATTCCATCCTTAGCCTCTCAGCATTTTCCAAGCTCTCCTTGGGGCAAGAAGGAGATCCCGCATCGTTTTAAAGGTGTGTATTAAATGCACTGGTAAAGATACTCTTCCAGTTGCCCCGTAATTCCAACCTACCCAGTAAAGAATCTAAAAACACCTTAGTACTGCCTACTAGAGAAGTCAAAACTCTGCTTCTGAAATGAGAATGCGTGGATGCGGTAAGTAGTTCTAGTACAGGTTGTGTTGTGGTGGTTTTTGCAGTGGTTTAGTTTCAGTGCATGATATGACCCCCAGCTATTCCATTACAAGAATGTGTGTAGTTAAAAAGGTGTGCAGTGTTAACCTGGACTCATAGAAGCATTAGTGAAGTGTTGCAGCCAGTGCCATTGACAGGATGGTTTCGCTTTTTTTCCACTGGAAGTTCATGTTGGACATGATAATTATTCTTATTCCTAGATTGGTATTACACATTACAGATATTCGGTAGTTCTGCTTCAAAGTTTGTAAACCTAGCAACAGAAATAGCCATTTTGGATGTGTGATTATGCTCAAATGTTTCTTTAAATTATTTATTCATTTATTTATTTGGTGAACTGTTTAATCCTACTAGGGTCACAGGATGACTGGAGCCTACCTCAGCCGACTCTGAGGGAAGGCAGCGTACACCACGAACAGCTTCATCCCGTGGCCAACACACACACACACACACACACACACACACACACACACACACACACACACACACACACACACACACACACACAAACAACAGTTAACCCTCTCACCATGGAGCAATGTTGAACAGCCAACAAGTAAATGGAGGAAACCGACACAAGTACAGGGAGAACATGGAAAGTCCACACAAGGACGTTCTCATTGAGCCCAGGACTTTCCTGCTGTGAGGCGGACATGGTGATGCTACACCACCATGCCGCCCATGTTTTTTCTCCTAAAAATATTTATAATAAAAACAACTTCTAGATTGTTCCTTGCAAAACGTGAGAAATAGTTACGGTTTCTTTGCTCTTTTAAAAATAGTTTGGTAACTTATTTATATTTTCTTTTTGCATTCTTTCGTTTAAAAACTTCAGTCACTGATGGTATCATATGCCATGTTGCATTTCATACGTAAACAATCTCTGAAGCCACTTTCTGTCTAAAATAAACACTTTGATTGAAGGTTAACCCAAGACGAGTGTTGAATGATTTTTTTTTTTTGTCTTTTGGCTGGATAAAAGTCTTTTCTCCTGTTTCTCTCTGAGATTTTTTTTGACATTGTCTTTGTGAAGTGAAAGGAGACAGGACAGGGTGGAGACTGGACATGACACTGTTCCTCTAAATTACAACCTTAGCTGACTTTCAAGACTGATTTGTGGCATAATCAGTTCCGCATTTGATTATACCCTTGCAACAGAAACGCACCTGTCTCATATTTTATTCAAATTGCTGCCTGAAATATGTATTTCCCCTAAAATCTGGCTTTCTTGTTTGTCACAGTGACTGAGCAGAGTAATAGACATGTATTTGCTGAGAGCAAACTATATCAGTCATGTCAGTCACTTCAGCACACAATGAATTGTTTTATGAGGATATATTCGATATAAAGCCTCACAAGAGAGTTGTGTTCTGTCTTTTACTGATTCTTGTTTCCTACTATAGGGCTCGTTCGTATTCACTGCTTTAGGAAACCTCCAGTTTTTCCCTGTGCTGTTTTGCATGATGCTCATGAACAAGTTCGGGTGTTCAAAAGGCTTTTTTAAGCACATGTTTTTAATTAGCTGTGACATTAGTCTGACAAGCCCACCCAGCAGTGCAGTCAGATCTTAATGAAGCCTCAGATGCCTTGTTTCCTGAGAAAACGGGGGGGTGAAGCCCTCCGGCATCACCCCCGCAGCAAACAGAGTGTGCGCAAGCCTGCAGCAGGGGCTACTGGGTAAATTAGCGTAACCATGGCAGGCCGCAGGTAATGGTCACACCTTGTCAGAGCGAGCAGGGCTTTGACAAGCACACTGTCTTAGGCACCGAGATGCATTCGTACACAAAGAGAATATCTCCTGTATGCAGCCAGTATATTAACTTAGAATAAGAGCTGTGTTTGGTCGTATCGGCAGAGCGTGTTATTAAAGGTTATTTGGGCTCACAGTGTTTTATTTCTAAATAATATTTGTTTTGGATGAGTTTTATTGTGTAGCCTGCCAGTGAAGCTGGTGTGATGGTTTCTAAGGGGCAATTTGGAACAGCCAATTAACCTAACATGCATGTCTTTGGACTGTGAAAGGAAAAGGTCTGTTACGCTCCGTTAAGGTCTGTTAAGCTCTACTGCGCTCTGCTACGATTCCCACGTTCTGTCACGATTGGCATCAAATCGTACTAAATTGTAATTAATGTTTGACTGTCCGAAGTTTTGTCACAGTCATCACAAATCCATCATGATCCCTCAGTATCATCACAATTCGATCAAACAACCCCTCAGTCTCATCGCTATTCTCTCTGTTCTCTGGGTGGACACACAGGGTTCTTCAGAATCTCCAGCTGAATTATGGGATGCCTTGCTGAACACACTGGCATTTATCCTAATACCTTGTATACCAATTTAGTAAGTCATCTGGGTTGCTTTTGATGCTGTTAAATGCATATTGAGTATATGGACATCCAGCACGTTTTTTTGCGTACTAACGATATGGAAGTCAAAATAAATATATAAAAATGCCAACTAAATCTGTACAATATTTTATTTTTATACAAAATCTATTTTGGATTAGTTTCACTTTCAGAGGCTGAAGCATCTGTACCCCTGAATTTCTGTACTTGAGTGCGAATGCACTCATACACTTATACATTATCATTGTATGATAGGCACCTTTTTCTTCCTACTCACTCACTCATTTGCCGAACCACTTAATCCAATTAGGATCGCGGGGAGGCTGGATCCTACCTCAGCCGACAGAGTACACCCTCAACAGCTCGTTAGCCCATTACACAGCAACACACACAAACACTCACAATCACACTTGAACATAGGGACAATTTGGAACAGCCGACTAGCCTAATGTGCATGTCTTTGGACTGTCAGAGGAAACTGGAGTGTCCAGAGGAACCCCACGCAAGCACAGGAAGAACATGCAGACTTCACACAGAAACAGGAGCCCAGGACCTTCTCTCTGTTAATCGGATGTGCTAACCACTAAGCCACTGTACCGCCCCTTTTTTTTTGCCCAAGTTGAAATTGTAAAATCTATCGCAGCTGTGATCGTATCTAAAAAAAAGAAAACTGTGTATGAAAAGCAAGCAAAAAACGCTGTTGAGTTTATTTTATAAAGAAGTGCCAGTCTTGTACTGGCATTCCTTGGTTTCTTCACGATCACATTTGTATTTGATTCCAAAAGCATTCACTAGGCTTCAGATCCAATGGAGGATTTCTCGTACTCTGTGGTGCAGCATTACAATCTGAAGTGCTGCTGATCTGATAATAAAGTCATTCTGTCGAATACCCAAGACATTGGGCTGAGTGCTGTGGCCTTTATGAAACCACTCCAACACACCTGCTGTGGCCAAGCAAGTGAAATCGCTGCTTTTAATTGGATCCTGAGCATACCACTGGTAGGGAGAAAAAGTAAGACAAAAAAAAGGGGGGTTTTGAAAAAAATCAGGGGTGAATAGAAATGGAAAGACTGAAAGAAGTGAAATGCATTAACACTGAATGATTTTATATGTCACTGGTACATCAGTGCACTTCTACAGTATCAACACACTCTTGATGCACTTGCATGTTGCAGAGTACAGTGTAAGAGGCTATTGTAGACACATGGTGATCTCCATTATATTAGCTATACAAATGTAGGAAGGGGAAAATCACGGCAGTCCAGATCTGAATTAAAATTACAATCTGCTCTGTGAACGGGTGGGTAATTATCCCACCAAGAGTGGTGGCTGGCTGAGGTGGTGAGGTTTTCCTTATTGACTGCATGGTCTATTAACCATAATGTATATAGACACCTGACCAGTCACACCCATAAGTCCCATTATAGCTGTAGTCCCCCTTGGCTCTTATAATAAGCTGTACTCTGGGTAGGGGTGGTTCAGTAGTTAGGGTTTTGGGTTACTGGTCTGTGGGTTGGAGGTTCAAGCCCCAGTACCACCAGCCTGCCACTGCTGGGCCTTTGAGCAAGGTCCTTAACCCTCAAGTCGCTCTGGATAAGGGTGTTTGCTAAGTACTATAAATGTAAATGAGAATTGTGTGCACAGGAGCATTGTCAGGCTAATACAGGGTTGAGTCTCAGTGACATTGGTGTCACTAAATACAGTCATTGACAAAAGTCTTGTCACACATGTAGACATTCATGTATAAAAGCACACATCTCACCAACCTATTAACCGATTTTTAATCAACTATGACTTAAAATGACTCTCTGATGGTACCGAAGATTATGTGCTAGCAGCAGTATTGGAAAGAAATTTCTTCTCATATTTGCAACTTCTTAAATATAAACATTCCCGTTTTTGCCTGGACAAAAGTCTTATCACAGATAAAAAAAAAAAAGATTAAATTTCACTTTCAAGACTATATTTATTACAGAAAAACAATCTAATGACCTTGTTTATAACTAAACATATAATACTGTAGCAAATATAACTTTGTATTGAAAAATTAAAAGCATCACTCAAGGTCAGTAGAACCTCTGCAAACATGGCCATGATGGTACCAGACTCCCAGGTGCTTGTCATGATGAATAATTATCATATTAAAAGCATCAGACACCTTCAGGATCTTCAAATTACAAATAATACAAATTTGTAAGCGCTACTAAAAATTCTTGAGGCCCAAGACACTTGTAATCCATTTTTAATACACAAGTAAGCAATTTTACAGGGCAGCTCATTCATCAGACGGTCAGAAAACAGTGTGTTATCCTATGGTGAGAAATCTGCGCCACCTGTAGGTTTGAAACATAACGGGAAACAATAATCTGTTGATTTTGTTACCACCCATCTTACATAGCTTTGTGATACCTGTGTACTGGAGGTGACCTTAAACCATGATGTTTCACTTTCATACATGACTGGCTCTTCGGTGACCTCTGAGTCCAGCAATTTTCTAGATGGTCAGTAACGACATTGACGGCAGAGCGATATGATACTGAAATAATAATTTATCTCAAATATTATTTTTTCTCCATGTTTCTAATAATAATAATAAGTTTCCATATGTTCGGGTCATGGTAAGACATCATGGTGTTCTAGCTGTGTCTTGTACAGGACCTGGATGGTGTATGGTGTATAAGAAATATGATGTAGAGTTGATGCTGAAGTAGACATTACTAGCTATGAGTCCTAATGGAGCTTTTGAGGGAGTCATCAAGAGGAACTACAAGTTTTGTGCACCCAGTTGTTTTGTGGATAGTTTTCCGTGCATGACCGAGCTTACCTATGTGTACCAAGGGCGTCTGAAATTTCTTACTACTGCACGCAAATTATTTTAATTTGCTTTTAGGAGATATTGTAGGTTTCTACAGTTTTTGCAAAAACGATCTGATAAATTGCTTGAAATCTGCTTTAATACCTGTATTTTATTTATACTTAGTTAATCAAGCACTTTTCATGAATTTTTAACAAATTTTACGAATTATATTTTACTCATTTTACAAATTAATTTGATCCAGAATTTGATGTTACATGATTGCGACAAGACTTTTGTCTGGCCTAGAAGGGATATTTTCGTCTTTTATTAGCTGTAAACAGTATAAATAAATTTACAATTTCTTGTTGCTTTCACTAAACAATCTGTATATTTGTAGGATTAATGAAAGGCATATCTGATTAAAATCGGTTAATCAGACCTGTTTAAGTAAAGCTTTGGCCTCAAACTCAGGACCTTCTTCCTGTGATGCGTACATGATAACCACGATGCCGTATTCTCATAATCTGGTTTATTATACTGTAGATTTTGGTAAGTTTGTTTCTTTGTGTTCCATCACAGACACCCTTAAGCATTTGATTTCTCTGAATATCTCAGTCTTTGGTTATTGACCCGTACTCATTTTTTTGTCACTGCTCACTGTGCTGGATTCTCTTCTGATCTCGATGATTCAGTATCATTCTCCCGGTTATGGGTTAGACTCTTTTTGCTCAGACGGTAGTTCATGTTTTGCCCAATGCAGTCTCACAGAAAAAGCATTCACATCCTACTTATTTGCAGTACCTTCTGGATGACGAATATCAGCATTCTGTCAGAAGCACACTAGGTCAGTAGGTGTCATTTCTATTTGGCTGGATATTGCGCTAGGTGTCATGGCAACATGACAGTTAAAAAAAATAACTTGATCAACTGTTTTTCATGTTACAGTGTCTTGTTTTACCCAGCTATGCAGAACGTCTGAGAAAACAGCAGTAAAATACAAGATGAACAAACGACTGTAATGTAAAGAAAAATACTGTGTTACCATGTGACTGGTTGTGTTTCAATACAGTGGCAAGAGGAGATATTAGGCTTATTTTCTGAGTCTGACACTTTGTGTGCTTGTGAGAATAAAGTGTTTGCATTTTTTTTACTACACTGGGTGGTAGTACGGTGGCGTAGTGTTTAGCATGCTTGCCTCACGGCAAAAGGTC
The DNA here is from genome assembly GCA_028564935.1 of Neosilurus hyrtlii. Lineage (NCBI taxonomy): Eukaryota > Metazoa > Chordata > Actinopteri > Siluriformes > Plotosidae > Neosilurus > Neosilurus hyrtlii. The sequence goes on from JAOUQZ010000022.1 coordinate 5,501,112, forward strand.
CTGGGTTCTAGTCCTTCTAGGTCCGGGGAGGGAGTTTTTGTGTGGAGTTTGTTCCCCCTGTGCTTGTGTGGGTTTCCTTCGGATAC
>JAOUQZ010000022.1:5543394-5562440 GCA_028564935.1 Neosilurus hyrtlii
AGACATGGCCGGCATTTGATAACCCAGTTAGCTGCACTGGGGGGACAGCAGTGAGAACCCGTTGATAGTGGGGCTTGTCCTTCCACCACTGCCCAGGCATTGAATGCACTACTGCACCACATTACACAACTGCCCAGGCATGGAGTCATATTTTAAAAATAGGGGGAGACATTTCATTATAACTAATGCCAAGTTATAAAAACCTGCAGGCTCGGGCAGATATTTCAGGTTATTAAATTTACTTGTCACCGTAATCAGTTTGTACCTTGGACGAGTTATTGATAGTTTTGTTATTATCTTGATCTGTGCTTGAACAAAAGTGTCCTTTAATCCAAATCTTAAATATCTTCAGGATATTTTAACGAAATCTTATGTCCTATGTCCATTGTCCTTTTCCCAGAACCCCCAGTACCCATCGCACCACCCCAGCTGACAGCAGTGGGCGCCACCTACCTGTGGATCCAGCTCAATGCCAACTCCATCAACGGGGACGGGCCGATCATCGGTCGCGAAGTGGAGTACCGTACCGTCTCAGGCACCATGTACGATTTGCAACCTGTGGACAAAGCCTCACACAAGATCGGCCACCTGACACCTGATACAGAGTACGAGATCAGCGTGTTGCTCACTCGACCACTAGACGGGGGCACAGGAGCACATGGGCCCCCACTCCGGGCTCGTACCAAGTGCGCTGGTGAGTAATTAACACAGGGGGGGTTGTTCTTGACGGAGTAAGCTAAAGTATGTTTGTATATTCATAGATTAAGACACTGCAGCAAAGTAAGCTCCTAGGATGTGTATGAGAGTTGGAGTTTAAGAGAGAGAGAGAGAGAGAGAGAGAGAGAGAGAGAGAGAGAGAGACTGGATACTGGGTCTGACCTCCTGTTGAAGGTCTCACTGTTTCTCATTTGAGCATCTGATGGATGGTATTATTCACTTGGCCTTCTCTCCAGGGCTCTGTGCCCTGTGTGTGTGTGTGTGTGTGTGTGTGTGTGTGTGTGTGTGTGTGTGTGTGTGTGTGTGTGTGCGGCCTAGGTATTCACTTTGTGGGGACCTAAATCTGTTTACACTGTCATGTTATGAGGACTTTAAACCAAGTCTAAAAGTCCTGATAATGTACATTTTAAGCTGAAAACATAAAAGTTAAAGTAAGGAGTGTCATGGTGGTGGTGTTGTTAGCACGTCCTTCTCGCAGAAAGAAGGTCCTGGGTTTAAATCCCGGGCTTATGCATTTCTGTGTGGAGTTTCCATGTCCTCTGTGTGCCAATATGGGTTCCTCGGGGTACTCTGATTTCCTCCCACAGTCCAAAGACGTGCACTTTAGGCTAATTGGCTGTTCCATATTGCCCGTTGGTGTGAGTGTGAATGGGTGTGTGAGTGACAGAGAGAGTGAGGTTAGAGAAAGGGTTATGGTTAGTAGTGGGTATGATTTGAGTAACTGTCCATGAAATTGTTATGTATTGTTTCCTGAAGCTATGGAAACCAGAGTGTGTGTGTGTGTGTGTGTGTGTGTGTGTGTGTGTGTGGGGACTTTATCAGAAAGGGCTCTTGATCTTCGCCTCTTCCCTCGTCGACTCCTCTTTCCAATCTTAAAAAGCGAAGGTCTTCTCACACTTCCATGCATCACACCAGCTTCACTGAGCACACCAGAGCTCTTTGTTACCTCTGCAGACCCAAACTCTAACACACTGTTCATTAACTCATTCCCATTTATCAGCTCCTAGCATGGGGGCTATTATCCTATTATGGGCACCACACACCGTTTACCTCTCTTTAATGACTAGTTTGGCCCGCTTAAGTGACACATAGAAACCAGACACACTGTAAAGGGTTAATGACTCTGTAATTTTCTCGTAATATATAGTGGCTATATTAGGGTTTGTCCTTTTTCTCCTCACATGGTCAATTGGGGAGGGGGGGTCTTCTTTTTTTCCTTTCTGTCTCCTTGCTTCCATTGTTGTCTTTCTATGTGAGCACTAACGGACAGATGATCACAAAGAAATACGAACACAAGGAGAAAAGAGGGACGCGGCTCCTGAAAGTAAATTGTATTTCTTCGTATTCAAGCTCATGTATTGTGTTCGTTATTGCATCGTGCTGCTTAGAAAGCTTGTTTTATCCACAAGGTTTGTCGATTGTTGTTGGGAAGACGAGTGAAGTAGAGGAGTTTTATAACTCTCAGTGCTTAATTCCATTATTTTTTAACTCTGAAAATAAATCATTTTGTTTTCAGATACGAATAAAATCTTACAATTAGTGTAAAATCATCCTTTAATGAGTTATTTTAAATAATTAAAAAAAAAAAAAAAAAAAAAGGACATCAGTGCCATTAGGACGCATTCTCTTAAAGTGGAGCCTGATTTAAAAATAAAAATCAAATTTATATTTGTATCTTTTTTATTTATTTTACCATAATATATTGTACAAGGTCACTAGAGCAGTGCGCTCAGCACAGAAATCCTTACAGCTGTATATAAATAGGCAGAACACAGATAGATTTGCCACACAGATAATGCTAATCTCGCTAATGGCGTTAAGGGACTATAAAACACTGAAGCCTCAAACAGGACATTGGACATAATTATCACAGCCATTAACCAGATAAAGAATCCAAATAATCACAGCCATTACCCAGATAAGGGTCCACTATGCCTTTATTAGCCTCTTTCTAGCTTGCTAATGCTAACAGTACCATTAAAACCAATTTGTCACCGTGTCTATCATGCATGTTCTTACACTCAGAAGTTAATTGAGTCACTAGTGCTCTTGTCAGTACTTTCTGAAGACATCAACTCACAATCTGCTCAGGTTGCATGTACCTTTCTTTCACGACAGAAAGAAATATATCTGGTCCAGATACATACACCGCAGTGTGTTCTAGTTCAGGAATAAGTTTGGCTTTGCTCCATGTGCCAGAATTAAAATAAGGACAGTGTTGAACTACTTAATTCTCTCACCGAGTGGTGTTAAAATATAAACGAGTGCAAAATCTGCACCTGGAATATTTAACCCTTTAAACTTCCATTGGAACTACAGTAAAAACTCAATCCATCCATCCATACATACTTTATCTGTACCGTCTCTCTATCAGAGTCTCAGGGAAGCTGCAGCCAATCCCAGCAGACTTAAAGCTCACAAGATACAGATCACGTTCTGAAATTATTCAGATTTTTCAGCCGACTTTGTTCCGATACGTACTGATGCTCTCTGATTTTTACTCGATGTGGTTCCAGTGTTTTTCAGACGTTTCATCCAATGTTATTATGATCTATACTGAAGCTTTCCTGATGTTGCTTTCTATTTATACGCCCGTTTAAAAAACTGGAGGTATTATGCTATCATGCTGTATGAGCGGTTGGGTGGGCGGCATGGACACTCAAGGTTTCCGGACAATAACTTGAACACAAATGCTCAAATTTAATTGAAAGTCAATGTAGTTGTTCTCCAGGCCATAGTAAAGCACCCTATTTGAAATGAGGTCAAAGGTCAAGGTTACTATAACCTCTTATGCATTTTCCCTGAATATTTGGCTTCCAGACAGTAGTACAGTAATAGTACAGTGCTGTGTATCAAACAGGTGTATTTTACTCCCTTCTGAGGCCTTTTTTTCCAAATACCATACCACTGTTACACTGGTCACTACAGATGTGTACCGATCTTTTCCTGATCTTTTCCTGATGTTTCTCCAATTTACTCCAAACACATAAAAACACCAGATTTTTCAACATTTCCAAATATTTCACTCTTTCCCAAAGATTTTCCTGAAATCCTCCAGTGTTTTCAAATGTATACTGATGTGTGCCAATGTTCTCCTATTTCGTCCAATGATGTGACATCGGAACATGATTGAGGCAGGTCAGGTTGATGATCGGTACCCTGTGAGCTCACCTTTACCCACCCTGAGCAGGTCACCAGTCTATCACAGGGCTAAAACAGACCCAGGCAATCATTCACACTCACATTTACACCTACTGGCAATTTTGTGTGAATGAACGGTTGAGTGAATGTGCAGATCTTTGGACTGTGTAAAGTTGTTGTTGCAGCTACTTGCCCATGAATATGGCTCAGTGGATGTGTGGGAACAGACAACCACTGTCTCTTACCTGAGCCAGTATAAGAGTATAGCTGTGTCTGGTGTCCATTTAATGAGGGAACAAGTGCATTTCTTTCCTGGTTATAAAGAGTCACTCAGACGTTATTCAGTCACGAGTAATAGGAAGTCCCGAAAACATCGACATTCATACACAACAACAAATCCTCATCCTGTAGTGCTATATCAGTTAATTTTAAAACAATGTCTCCTTCAGTATTAATGTACTTAGTGTGTGTGTGTGTGTGTGTGTGTGTGTGTGTGTGTGTGTGCGCTGCATTCATGTGAATGAGTGATGTTTAACCTGCTGTAAAATGCTCATCTGTAATCTGTAAAAAAAATTTCTTTTATCAACGGGAATCTGTAATTTTAATTTCATGATCATTGTCTTTGTCTTCGTTCTTCAGTGTGTGTGTGTGTGTGTGTGTCCTCACTCTGTCTATCTGTGTCTGTGAACGACATTGGATATTTGCATGCAGTGCTGACAATGATTACAGCATCACTTAGCGAGGTCATCTGTGAATACATACAGGTGTGCAACGAGGACATTCTCTCTCTCTCTCTCTCTTTCTCTCTCTCTCTCTCTCTCTCTCTCTCTCTCTCTCTCTCTCTCTCTCTCTCTCTCTCTCTCTCTCTCTCTCTGTCTGTCTCTCTACCACAAAGTACTCACCTGCTGTGTTTCCCATTTACGTAGATGCAGTGTGTGTGTGTGTGTGTGTGTGTGTGTGCGCGCACAAGATTTTACAAACCTAAAAGATGCACATAACTTGTACATACTTGCCAAGGTCTTATTCCTTTCACATCATTCCATTTTGTTCATGTGCTGTTTAACGTCCACGCAGGACGCGATGAGTGACAAGCAACCAAGCAGTCAGTGAGATCCAGTGAAATAGGTCATGAGAGGTGAAATCTTTCCAGGTGACATAGTGGACAGGTACAGAGTTCACATGAGCCGAATTTTGACGTGACATGATTCCAACGATAACCAATCAGAGCTTAAAGATACTGTTGATTGACAGATGCCGCCAAAAACTCAGATCTCCAAAATATTTTATGTAGAACAAAGAATGAGTTTAATGATTCCGCCTACATCAACATGGAGAGCAGCTTATTCCTGCCAGGTATAAATATGCTGTGCTTTACGACTGCACGTGGAAATGTGATGTGATTTTTGGGTCACATTTCCCATGAGAAGGTATTTATATATGGTAAACGCTTCCAAGTCCATGATGCACAAGAGTTTCTTCTCTGTACTTGCTGCGTGTTAATAGTAACGATAATAATAAACTATTTATTATGATAACGTGAGCTGAAATAAACTAAAATTATGTAAGATAATAATCATAAATTCTTTCACGTACCTGCAGTAGGGAACTGTCTCGATGCTTCTCACAGTTTCACTCAAAGATTTTTTAAGTGGGAAACGTGAGAAGGTTACCTAGGCAATAAGAGCTGATGACACTTCAGCAGTGAACCGATTTGTTTTCCCCACGAGGCGATTCACGTGTCACTCGTCGCTTCCTGTGTGGACATGCGCGTGCATGTGTGTGTGTGTGTGTGTATGTGTAGACATTTACTCAGTGGTATTGTTGTGTTGTAGTATAAATAGCCGAAGGCCGGACTGCTCTCTCACTCATATTCCTCGTCAGTTCTCCTCCCTGCTACTTGACCTCCAGGGGTTAAACTCTGTACAGGTTTCTGTGTTCTGTTGTCAGAGAGAAAAAGTGAGAGATTGAGTTTGGTACAAATCAGCAAGGTACAGTAACTACACTGAACAGCCAAAGGCACCGGTTTATATTCTCTTCTTTTCTCTTCTCTTCTCCTTTCTTCTCCTTTCTTTTCTTCTCTTTTCTTCTCCTCTTTTATCTTCTCTTCTCATCACTTCTCATATCTAGCTCTCTTCTCTTCTCATCTCCTCTGATCTATTCTCCTCTCTTCTCTTCTCTTCTTTTCTCTTCTCTTCACTTCCTATCGCTTCTCATCTCTTCTGATCTATTCTCCTCACTTCTCTTCTCTTCTCTTCTCATCTCCTCTCCTCTCTTCTCTGCTCATCTCTTTTGTTCTTATCTCATTTCTTCTCTTCTCCATTCTTCTCTTCTCTTCCCATCACTTCTCATATATTCTGTTCTCATCTCTTCTCATCTCCTTTCTTTTCTTCTCTGCTCTTTTCTTGTCATCTCTTCTTTTCTCATCTCTTCTCATCTCTTCTCCTCTCTTCTCTTCTCATCTATTCTCCTCTCTTCACAACTCTTCTCATCTATTCTTTTCTTCCCATCATTTTTCTTCTCTTCTCATCTCTTCTTTTATTATCTCTTCTCCTCTCTTCTCTTCGCTTCTCATCTGTTCTCCTCTCTTCTCTTTTTTTATCTTCTCCTCTCTTCTCATCTCATCTCTTTTCTTCTGTTCTCTTCTCCTTTCTTCTTCGCTCTTATCTTCTCATCTCTTTTCTTCTTTTACCTTCTCATCTCATCTCTTCTTTTCTCTTTTATGTTCTCTTCTCATTTCATCTCCTTGCTTCATATGTCTTCTCTTCTCTTCTTGTTTCTTCTTTTGTCTTCTCATCTCTTTAAGATTTTGTTGCTTGTTTCATCCTTTCCTGTTTTTAATCTCCTTTTCTGTCATTTAATTTATTGTATTTCTTTCTTTCTTTCTTTTCTTTTAAATTTTTGCTTCCTTTGTCTTTGCTCTCCTTTGAAATTATTTTTATCAGTTTATTTCCTTGGTTCTTTGCTTTTCTTTTTTCCATGCCTTTTCCCTTTCCCTTAATTTTTTGTCCCATCCCTTACTTTTTTAATCTCTTTTCTACCTTATTTTTTATTGTGCCTTTTTACTTTCTTTCTTTCTTTCTTTCTTGCTTGCTTGCTTCTTTGCCTATTCAGTTTTCTTGTTTTCCTCTTTTCTCTTCTTCTCTCTTTTCTCTTCTCTTTTTTTCTCATGATTAATAAATCACCCATCAGGTTGAACCCTCAGTTGTTAAACACGATTAAACACTAGCTCATTCCATTCATTAAGTCACGCAGGTCCGGCACAAGCCGCTATACGCTGTGCTTCACTTCTTGATTTGACTTCCAAATTCTTCATCATCTGGAACGTGGACCGACTGAGCGGCGACAAGCCCCTCGCTAACGATGATGAATTTGCTCCTGGATGATTGGCGACATTTTTTTGGGAGTTTGATGCTGGGGAAATACTGTACACTTGACACTTAGCGAGCTGCTTGAAACATTATCTTTCTCTTAATCAGTCACTCATAATCTACGAGCTGTCATTTCCGCCATGCTGAGCTTCCTGATGGTGCGGCGAACATCTTGTTTAGGAGATCCACTTCTCCAGCAGCTTTACAGAGTGTGTACCAAACGCTGAGATTTGCAGCCTGATGCCATTTCAAGAAGTCTGAACACGAAATCGAATAAAGCTGAGTATGTAAGACGAGCAGCAAATAAACGTCTAATATGAATGAGAGTCTAGAAGATAGATGAGCTCGTACATCCTAAGTGAGCAGAGTTGTTTTGGTGTTAGGTTTCTCACACCAGCCCAGATTCTGTACTTTCAGCTCGCTTTTCGTTCGATAGCTGCGTCGATATGTCGCACGCCAACAGAAAACTTTCAGCATCCTTATCCTGGGGAAAAAGTAATCTCCAAACCTCATTTCATTTAATGAGATTGACTCCTTAGCTGCTCGATATAAACACGTTTAAAGGAAGTAAATCAGCTGTGCTCCCTGCAGCTCCTAACTCATCAGATGCTTTGACAGAACACCAGCCTCGATCTAATTTGTCAGACTAACATATTATGTTGCTCCAGGAGGTTAAAGGTCGCCAGGAGGGCCATGCTTCGACTCAAGACAGAGCTAGAAGAGTCTCAGGAGCCCCCGTGACCTCAATCACTTCAACGAAAGTGGACTGAGCAATCGATTGCGACTGCGTTGTGTGTTGTCTACCCACACTATTAGAATAGGTGTGTGTCAACAGATGGGTCTGTTTCAGTATGTGTGAAAGGGCTTTGGATTGGTGATGTAAGTGTCTAGCGAAGTTCATGACAATGAGATATGGGGAAATCATCAACCTTATGGATCTTCTGTCTCATACATGAGCTCAGAGATGGCCATGAATGGCAATTGTCACTGTGATTGACAGAAAGAGTTGTTTTTTTGGCTCACAGATATAGATGGTTGTTCTGTGATCGTCAGGTGATTGAGTGAATATATGTGGCTCAGTATTTTGTCTTGGGTAAATTTTGGGAGACATTTATTAAAATTTTTAAAATGATAAAAACAACCAGAGTTCTCAATTTACAAAGTTAGGACTCTAAAGAAAAAAATAATGTTCATTAAAAGATGATATTATCCACAGAATAAATTCTAAAGCCACTTCAAATTAATGTCATGTAACATTGACGGACACATTACATCACCTGTAGCTAAAATCAAGGAAGTCGGACAAGTGTCCACTGAGCATGTCCAGAGGTAATAAATACTCATGAGACTCGGTCTTAGCTTCAGGTTTTTTTTTTTTTTCACTGACATGTGAACCAATTTATTAATGAACATATCATGTAATTGGTTTGAAAGACATTTCACCTGTGTTTAATTCCTGTTGATAGAACCACCTGTATGAATTTTTTCTTTTATTGAGTGCAACCGGTGCTACCTTCTGTCCAGTTTACTAAAAGTTAATTTGTATTCGCCGGTATGTACATCATATAGCCCAAGATATAAAATATATGGAACTTGACAGACATTATGTTCAGAGGCAATTTTTTGTGTCAAAATATTACAAAATTAGCAAAACCTGATCAGACTTTCATGGCAGAAAATTGCCAATTTTAGTACAAATAAAGTCAAAAGGAAAGTGGTGGCGCCTTATAATATACTGAAATTATCTTTACTATTATTTTGACTTACACTGTAAACAGTTATTAATTTGGACATACAATTTAATGGAAATTTTGATTTTAGTATTACATGTGTAAATGGGTCCAAGTGCAAATATACAATTTAATGGAAATTTTGATTTTAGTTTTGCATGTGCAAATGGGTCCAAGTGCAAATATTGCCACATATTTAAAAAGCCACATATTTATTTACATTCATGGCATTTTGGCATCCCTGTCGAGAGCAATTTATAATTTGTATGTAATTTATACCAACTGAGCAACTGAGCGTTAAAATAAAATTAAAGAAAAGTTTTCCAAATTCTTCTGTTACACATGAACATATGTATATTTTCATCACCTGGTGGTTTTTACTTACAGTTTTGAATTGGAAACCTGCTAAAAGCCACTTGATAGTGCATCAGTCTGTTTGAAAAGGCTACTCGTTCACTTATTATTGGCAATAATAACAGTATACAGATATTAAACTAACAAATCAGATATAAACTATGTAACTTCAGAATCAAATAAAACTAGGCACAAATACAAATCATAATTGATTCCAATTACACACATCAAACAAGAGTCATTGCATTCATATGCAAATAAGTTCTGAATTATAGAGGAAAACATGGGGTGATCACATAACTTCTCTTTTCACATTACAGTGTTGCCCCCTATGTGCGGAGTAATTGCTTGTTTTTAAAATATTCCACGTGAACAATGGTTCATGAAACAGCTCATTTTATTAGAAACAGACCAAAACTATGTATGAATGCTTTTATTAAGTTTGGGTTTATTTTTCTTTTAAAGTGCCCGAGAATAGGCGATGTGTTTTATCTTTCATTATCAGTTCATTTGAGCTAAATATAAAGGTTTGCTGGTGAAATCACCCCAGCTCACAGTTTTAGTATCTCTTATTCATCTGTTTTACTTCATGTTTTGGTTCTGTGTCTGTTTACAATAATAGCGACAAAACACATGACCAGAGGAATGATCTTGTTCATGTGCGTACATGGCAGGGCAACACTGATCAAGTGTTAAGAAACAGAAGGCATTTGATTTTAAGAAAAATTTAAAAGATGGCGATGTTTACTATCATTATTGTGCCCACTGAAGGTGTCATTAACACTCGCGTACAGGATTAAACAAATGGTTTCAGAAAGACATCCATTTTATTTCCATGAAACAACGCTGTATATCATGTTTATTCAATATGTCTGGTAAGTTAATTGGCCCCTTTGAAGACCTTGCTCACAGTACCAATAGTGGCAGGTTGGGCATACCGGGGATTGAACCCCAGTTTTTGCTTGGCTGGCAGTGCCCACAGCCTCATTTTTAGAGTGTTTCTCTCAAGCACTTTTTGCTGCTAGGTTTATAGCACTTTCGCATTCCTTCATTGTGAACATCAAGTCTGTTTTTTTAAGACTTTTTACCTAAAACAAAGGAAAAATTAGATAAACCATGCAGACGGCAGAGTACCACAGACTGATGCAAGAGTTACGTGTTGATATTAAAAGTCCTGCCCCTTTTTATTTTGATTGGTCAGTGAGAGATAAGTGATATTGACAAACTTCAAATTCTTAATTTCAAAATTGCCTTGAGTATTTACGCCAAAGCTTTTGAGAGATTTCACTGCTGAATTTCAAAGGGTGTGTACAGAAGAAAAAATTGCGTGTAGTCGACACACTCATTACATTTTGCAGCTTTTGGTTGATTTCATGTGAACTCGTGCAGTGCTGTAAGTTATAAAGACATTTTCTTGGGTGATGTTCCGTTGAATCTCTGACCAATGAGTCGGCAGTTTTCAATCGTAATCAGATCATGGGCTGTGACTGAGGCAGTATCGGTAGATGAGCTGTCGCTCATTGAACTTCGTGTGTCACGCTCAGCAGCACGCAGATCAATACCACGCCACGATGGAAGATTTTATCTAAACCTGCCTGATTACACAGCAACCTCAGAAGGTAGCAACTGACACAAGATCTGTCAGTCATTACCGAGTGTGTGTGTGTGTGTGTGTGTGTGTGTGTGTGTTTGCTTGTACTTGCTACATGTTCAAGGCCAGAATACATTTCAACCAAGACAGTTAGGGCATTTTGGCTGGTCGTCACTTCTTGAGCTCTAGGGTTAAGACTTAGTTTAAGAGTTCAGGTTAGACTTTGGTTACGGTTAAAGTTTGGGTAAAGGTTGGGGTTAGTGACTTAGTAATAGCGACTAGTAGGGTCTTAGCATATCCGCCTTACAGCAAAAAGGTCCTGGGTTCGAGTTCCAGGCTGGGGGGTTCTGTGTGAAATTTGCATGCTCTCCCTGTGTTTATGTGGGTTTCTTATGAGTACTCCAGTTTCCTCCCACAGTCTAAAAACATACACATTGGCTGTTCCAAATTGCCGTTTGGTGTGAATAAGCGTGTGAATGGCAGGGTGTGTTGCCCTGTGATGGTCGGGCAAGCTGTTCAGAATGTATCACACCTTTGCTCTGTGTTGGCTGAGAAAGGCTCCAGCCGCCCCTGCAACCCTAATAGGATTAACTGGTTAAGCAAATGAGTGAGTGAGTAAGTTTGGGGGAAGGGGCTAGCAAATGCTTTATGTCAAAGTATGTCCCCACAAAGACAGAAATACGAGAGAGAGAGAGAGAGAGAGAGAGAGAGAGAGAGAGAGAGAGAATATTTTTGGGAAGCAAGGACATTTAGTCATTTCCACTTCCTGAAAGGGCTGTTTGATGGGTGAGGCTTGGTTTTAGGGTTCAGGTTTAGGTTTAGGTTTAGGGTTAGGGTGCGGGTTGGGGTTAGACATTTAGCTTTGACGGTAAGCGTAAGGGGCTAGGAAATGCATTGTCCATGAATGTCAGCTTCTGTGTGTGTGCCTGTGCGTGTGTGTGTGTGTGTGTGTGTGTGTGTGTGTGGTGTGTGTGTAGGGGGTGCCACAAGGACTACAGTTCTGATTTCTGTTTGACTCTGTAGCTCATCTGTTTGCAGTTGTGGGCTGTTAATCACAAAACCTGGCACCTCTGAGATCAACACATTGTGTTTGCTATATGGCCTGCCCTCCCGCCAACACCAGGCGAGAGCTGTTCCATTAATCAGACAGATAGACAGAGAAAAAGAGAGAGAGAGAGAGCGAGAGGGAGGTGAGCTGCCTGCACATCAGCTCAATAAATCGGCCCTATTATCTGCGCCTGGATGCCAAAGGCTTAGTGGATGTGTGTGTGTGTGTGTGTGTGTGTGTGTGTGTGTGTGTGTTTGCATGCCTGCGTAATGACTGAGAGCTCTTGTACACGATGCTTGTTGCGTATCTCTCTCCATCTCTCAGGTGATGAGGGTTTTAGTGTCGGCTATCAAAAGCTATTATGAGTCGCAAAAGCAGGCAGATATGAAAACGGCTTTATAAGTGCAGAAAGCTGTGCACTAGAGACTCCTTGCTGACTGTATACAACTTCTCTCTCTCTCTCACACACACACACACAGAGAGAGAGAGAGAGAGAGAGAGAGAGAGAGCCATATAGTATGCCATGATTTAAAATGATTGCATGAATAATTACTCTGAAATGGACAGATAAGTGGTGATAATACTCTTCCAGCTGCCACTTAAAGAACATCTCTGTCTCATACTGATCCCCCCACTCCCCCACTCCCCCACTTTCTCTCTGCCTGCCTTTGTCACTCTTTCTATCTCCCACTCCATCTTTCTAGTTTGTGATCATTTCACATGATCAGACGATAACACATTAATCTCCAATTCTCTTTCCTAAATGCTCTCTCTCCCCCTCTCTGTCCTACTCTATCTCTCTTGTTCCTTCACTCCTTCTTTATCTTTTCCCTTCACTATGCCCCACTCTCCCCCTCTTTCTTCCTTTCTAATCACACTTTCCTTCACTCTTTCCTCTATCTCTCATCTCTTTCTTGCCCTCTGTGCCTCCTCCTTCGGCTTTCTCTCTCTCTCTGTTTTTCTTTCTCTCACCATCTTTATCCAACTCTTTCCCTCTCTCATCCCTCCCACTCTCTACTCTCTCTCTCTCTCTCTCCCTCGGTCTCTCTCTCATCTCTCTCTCTCTCCATCCATCCCTTTTACTTTGTCTTGTGCTTTCTCATTCTCTCTCTCTCTTTTCAACTTTTTCTCTTTCTCCTCCACTTATTTATCACCATCTCTCATATCTTATCTCTTCACCTCCCTCCCTCTTATTCACTCTCTCTCTTTCTGTCTCTCACTCTCTCCCACTCTTTTCATCACTTCTTTCTCATCCTTTATTTCTTTCCCACAACCTTTCTCTGTCTCTCCTTATCACTCTCTACCCTCATCTGTTCCTTGTACACCCTCTTTCTCTCTCTCTCTCACTCTCTCTCTCTCTCTTTCTCTTGCTCTGTCTCTCTCTGTCTCTCTCTCTCTGACGAAAGATGTTAGTAGTCCTTCTTTATATACAGGAAACACTCCAAACCAAGTGAAAGTGCACTCGTAATTCCCTCATTACCATAAAGCCGGAGTGATCAGGAGGATGTGGAGAAGCTCACAAATTCCGCAATTGATTAAACTATTGCTTTTAATGGCGAGGCTGTTGAACTGTGCACTCAGCAGCGCGCAGCGTAGCATTGTGCCTGCTGTAAACACATCTTACTGAGCTCATTAGCTAATTGCTAAACCGTTTACAAGTGCAATCAGTGAAGCCAGAGAAGGCAGTGCCATTTACTGTGTCTCAGAAGCTCCTCTGGAAAATCTCTGTGCAGGTCTTTGTGCATCTGGGTTTCTTTAAAATAGCACGGTGGCAATGTGGGTAGTGGTTAACACCTCCACATCACAGCAAGAAGGTTCTGGATTCGAGTCCCAGGCCTGGGACTGTCAGCCCAATGGGCTGTAACTGTCGGACCAATGGGCTGTAACTGTTCTACCAGTGGACTGTAACTGTCGGATCCAATAGAATGGAAGTGTTGGACCAATGATCTGTAAATGTCGGAATTTTGGGCTGTAACTGTTGGACAAATAGGCTGTAACTGTCGGACCAGTGGACTGTAAGTGTAGGAGCAAAGGCCATAACTGTTGTAACAATAGGCTGTAAATGTTCTACCAGTGGGCTGTAACTGTTGGATCCAATAAAATGTAAGTGCTGGACCAATGGGCTGTAAGTGTTGGACCAACGGCCATAACTGTAGGACCAGTGGGCTGTAACTGTTGGACCAATGGGCTATAACTGTTGGACCAATAGACTGTAACAGTCGGACCAGTGGGCTGTAAGTGTTGTACCAAAGGCCATAACCGTAGGACCAGTGGGCTGTAACTGTTGGACCAATGGGCTATAACTGTTGGACCAATAGGCTGTAACAGTTGGACCAATAGGCTGTAACAGTCGGACCAGTGGGCCATAACTGTCGGACCAGTAGGGTGTAAGTGTTGGACCAAAGGCCATAACTGTCAGACCTATGCGCTGTAACTGTCGGACCTGTTGGAATATAGGGCTGTAACTGTTTTAAATTGCCCCTAGATGTGTGTGTAAGTGTGACTGATTGTGTGTGTGTGTGATTGTGTGTGTTGGCACTGCGATGGTCTGGCAAGCCGTTAAGGTTGTACCCCCCTCTTCACCCAGTGTCGGCTGAGATAGGCTTCAGCCTCTCCATGACCCTAATAGTAGAATTAAGTGTTTCAGCAAATAATTGAGTGAGTGAAGTAACAGTGCACGTGTAAGTAAATACTGTAGTTTGCTGCAGGGATTGTTTTCACGTCTCTTGAAACTCCATTGTTTCTGAAAATCCATCATGCAGTTTGTTGAGGGGTGCACAGACTTACGTGTACAGCTGCACCGAATAATTTGACCACAACATATTAATGATGTGCTGAGAATAGAAAGTGATTCCTGTCTCAAGATGACGCCCACAATCATGTTTTCTATTTTTGTTGATAACAATGTGTCAGTGTCAGACAAAACATGTCTAGTGTGTGTGTGTGTGTGTGTGTGTGTGTGTGGGTGTGTGGGTGTGGGTGTGACAAATTGGTAAAATGGTGGCTATAAACCTCACTCAATGTTAGCTATATCACTTTTGAATCTTTAAGAAACAACCTGAAAGTACATTCGATCTTGATTGATCGATTGCGTTGGTGTTAATAGGGGACGGTGTCAATTTTCCACGGAAGTGTTCTTGAAAGTGTGACACAAATGAGCAACTGGAAGAAACATTAAAAATAAATAAATGCTAGGGGCGGCACGGCGGCGTAGTGGTTAGCACGTCTGCTTCACAGCAAGAAAGTCCTGGGCTCAGGTGTTTCTGTGTGGAGTTTACGTCATCTCCTCGTGCTTGCATTGGTTTCCTCCGGGTACTCCGGTTTCCTCCCACAGTTAGAAGATAAGTCATGAGAAGTCAGTCACAAGATCTGTCAGTCATTACCGAGGTCGTGTGTGTACGTGTAATTGCTACATGTTGAGGACCAGAATACTTGATTGGTCATTACTTTTTTAAAGGACTGTTCGCAGGTTAAAATTTAGGTTTCAGGTTAGAGTTAGGGTTAAAGATTGGAGAAGGGTTGGGGTTAGAGATTTGTTAATAATTAGGTTCGGGGGGGCGTCATGGTGGTGTAGTGGTTAGCATGTCTGCCTTACAGCAAGAAGGTCCTGGGTTTGAGTCCCGGGCTTGGACATTTCTGTGTGAGGTTTGCATGTTCTCCCCGTGCTTGTATGGGTTTCCTCTGGGTACTCCGGTTTCCTCCAACACATTAGGCTGACTGGCTGTGCCATATTGCCCCTAGGTGTATGAATGTGAATGGTTGTGTGCTTGTTGGTCTAGTGAGCTGTTCAGGGTGAACCCGGTCTTCGCTCAGTGTCAGCTGAGATCTCCAAACGCAGTTCAGCAAATGAGATGAGAAATAAATACTAAAGGAAGTGCAGGAACACCTGCGTTGTGTAGAATTAGATACCGTGGAACATGCAGTTCAGATGGCGTACAAAAATATATTGAATCCCGTCCCAAACGCTGCATCATGGCTTGCTTGCATCCATATGCTGCAACCCGCGACGTGTCAAAAAACGGTGCTTGTGCTCAATAATCGCCTCCGTAGTACATTTGAGTTTGCTCGACACCCTGCAGCAGGTCCACCTCCTCAGCCTGGCTCTTCCAGTGCTTCGTACAGCTAGGTCAGCGCCCACACGCACGCAAACCGCCCGACGCCTGACACCAGATCATCTATTATAGCTCTGTATCAGTGACAAGACCCGTCTCTCCATGGGAAAGAGCTGTAGGATAGAGCGAGACGGAGCGAGCCACAGCTAACAGATGGTTGCGGAGCGAACAGATCCATTATAGCGAAGCAGGCATTGATTGTGTTGAGGGCCGTAATTGAACAGGGCAGCGAAACAGACTGAGGGATGAAGGCAGTGTCATGTCAGAACGAGCAAGCTGGGGATTTGTGCAGAGCGGTTAGAACGGCGTGATGGAGAGAGTGCGGGAGTCGAGCTGCTCAGAGGCAGATCTGATAAGGAAATCACTCACAGTAATCAGGGAGTGAGAGCGAGGGAGAAGTCTTATCTGTCTGGATTTTGCACCCGTTGCTACTTCGTGCTCTCTGAACTTGTTCTCCTGTACACTGATAAACCAGATATGTTCTGAATATTCATATCCTCTCTCACTCACTCACTCATTCACCAAACCGGTTATTCTTATTAAGGCCACAGGGAGGCTGGAGCCTATCTCTGCCGACACTGAGAAGAACATCCTAAACAGCACGCCAGACAATTGCTGGGCCAACACACACACACACACACACACAAACATTCACACTCACACTCACACCTAGGGGCAATTTGGAACAGCCAGTTAGCCTACTGTGCATGTCTTTGGACTGTGGGAGGAAACCATAGTACCCCGAGGAAACCCACGCATGCACAGGGAGAACATGCAAACTCCACACAGAAATCCCAGATATCGAGGTTACTTGACTTACTGATTATGTTTCTCTCAGACCCTTCGTCTCATTCCTTTTTTCTTCTTACTTTCTTCTCTCCCCTTCTTTCCTTTCTTTCTCTTCTCTTCTTTTTGCTTTTCTGCTTTCCTTCTATTGCCTTTTTACCTTCTCTTCTCTAATTTTGTTCAGTTCTTCTCATTGCTTCTTCTCTTTCTTTCTCTTCTCTTTCCTTCTCTTGTCTTCCCCTTCCTTCTCTTTCCTTCTCTTCTCGTTGCTTCTTCTCTTTCCGTTCCTTCTCTTTCATTTCATTCTCTTCTCTAATTTTGTTCTGTTCTCCTCGTTGCTTCTTTTCTTTTATTTCTCTTATTTTTTCTTCTCATCTTCCCCTTCCTTTTCTTTCCTTCTCACCTCTTTCCTTTCCTTCCCTTCTCTTTCATTCATTTCTCTTTCCATTCCTTTCCTTCTCTTTCCTTCACTTAGCTTTCCTTTTTTCTCATTGCTTCTTTTCTTTTTCTTTCCTTCTCTTTCATTTGCTTTGTCTCTTTCCCCCTCTTCTCTTTCTTTTCCTTCTCTTCTCATTGCTTTTCTTTCCTTCTCTTTTGTTTCCTTCCCTTCCCCTTCATTTCCTCTTTTTCCTTTTCTTCTCTCCTTGTTGCTGCTTTTGTTTCCTTTCCTTCTCTTTCCCTCTTTTCCTTTTCTTTGCTTCTCTTCTTGCTTTCTCATCTATTTTGTCCTCCTTCCTTTAACTCTTCTCTTCTCTCTTTTATCTCCTATAGGCTTGCCCCTCTTGTTTATTTACATCTCTCTCGCTCTCTCTCTCTCTCTCTCTCTCTCTCTCTCTCTCGTGTTTGTATAATCATGTTATCTATTTGCATGATAAAGATAAGACAGACAGGCCATTAGAATTAACAGGAGCTGATAATGTGGAGATAATTTAGAAATCATTATTTAAATGTCACGCTGTAATGATAAAAACCTCACTAATAGTTCTATCTAAATGTCAAATTGGAATTATTCAATTACATCTTCAGGCCAGGGGCAGCGCCAGGAATATCAATCTAGACCCCTTGTGCGCGCGTGTGTGTGTGCGTGTGTGTGTGTGTGTGTGTGTGTGTGTGTGTGTGTGTGTGTGTGTGTGTGTGTGTGAAGCAACTTGTTAACTGCAATTACTTTACTCTCCAAATATCTAGTTTATTGTAATGTCTGCTTTGCAAATAATCAGATATCCGCCAGCTGTTTTTCCATCTAAGGATTATTTGCATATAATTTTGTTACCGTGTTCAA
Source organism: Neosilurus hyrtlii (assembly GCA_028564935.1). NCBI lineage: Eukaryota > Metazoa > Chordata > Actinopteri > Siluriformes > Plotosidae > Neosilurus > Neosilurus hyrtlii. The sequence continues at coordinate 5,561,521 of JAOUQZ010000022.1, forward strand.
ACAAACTTGTTTTCCAGTCACTTTTATTTGCGTTCGTTTCCGCAGCAACAGATTGACTGTCTTTTAAAGTGTGACAGCGTATGAGCTGCACCCATCACATCTCAGAACGATGAGATGGCCATGTGACCTGTGTTATCAGTCACTGCTGCGTCATTTTAAACCGAATATCTCAGCATCACACCATTTCTCTCTTCTTCCGTATCCCTCCATCAGAGAACAGGAGCTTAGGTCAGAGTGGCTCTCGTCTTCAATACAGACCTTGACCTGCTTTGAACAGGAGGACGAGAGGAGCTTTCACACCAATGCAAAGGAAGTGTCACATCTAGTCCCTCTTCTTTAGATCACTCACAGGGTGTGTGTGTGTGTGTGTGTGTGTGTGTGTGTGTGTGTGCGTGTGTGTGTACTATGGAAGTTAGTACAAAGTGTGTGAGAGTTCATGGGTAAGTGTTCATTAATTTATAGATAGATGGGTGGATGGATAGATAGATAGACAGATAGAAGGATGAATGGATGGATGACGGACAGACAGACGGACGGACAGGTGATGGATGGATAAATGGATGGATGGATGGATGGATAGATAGATAAAACAGACCCAAATTATAAACAGTAAAGGTTAAGGAGAGAGCACCCCACCGAGCCAGGTCTACGGATAGAAAGGTAGATGGATAGATAGATAGATAGATAGATAGATAGATAGACGGATGGATGGATAGATAGAAGGATAGATAGATAGATAAATAGATGGATGGATAGATAGATGGATAGAGAGATAAATGGATGGAAGGATGGATGGATGAATGGATGGATAGATAGATATATAGATATATAGATAAATAGATGGGGGGCAGTGGTGGCCTGGTGGTAAGGTGCTGGATTACTGATCCCAAGGTCGGGGGTTCAAGCCCCACTATCGACGG
>JAOUQZ010000022.1:5583104-5602598 GCA_028564935.1 Neosilurus hyrtlii
TGTGTGTGTGTGTGTGTGTGTGTGTGTGTGTGTGTGTGTGTGTGTGTGTGTGTGTGTGTGTGTGTGTGGTTTCAGGAGAAGTCTCGCTCTGAACCCTTTTCATCTATTCGCTCTGCCTCTGGCTGTCCCTTAGACAATGCCATACACGCACACATGCACACACACACACACACACACACACACACACAGGTACACACACGCTTATCTCTCCCTTCCTATTCTCATTAATAAATTGCACAGTTGTGGTAAAATCCAGAGTTGGGGCCCAGACTCAGTCCGTAGCCACTTCCAGTCCTTGCGGCCAGGTTGCACGGTGAGGCGCTCATGAATCTCTGAGCTCTTTGTCGGTGTGCGTCCAGAAAACCCTGAACAGATAGCGAATAAACTCTTTCCAGCCTTAGGTCATACTGACATCCTCATTACTTTCCACTGGGCTGTGTGTTAGATTTGAAACATGTCGGATAATCCTGTTCCACTTGGCATGTTTCTGGGATTTGTTTATTTATTTATTTTTGGTTACGGCTTGTACAGCGTCCCATTGTATTAAAATGACCAAAATCCTGCTATACAAACAAATCAAACGACCATGAGGCAAAAATAAATTGCGTTCCTGATCTGAAACAGTGCTACACGTTGGGTTTACCGGATTATATGTGAAGGTTTGAAAGGTTTATTCCTCTTATTCACTATTCCTTTATTTAATCCCAGTTTCCAGCGTTAATCTGACTAAGTCACATTTAACACAATACAGTACTGACGTAAGGCTCTATAATGAAAAAAATAAAATAAAAAATTATGCTTAAAATCTCTTTATTCTAATCCCACATCTAATCTCTTTCCATGTTCTATTATTTCTTTGTTATTGCTGCAAGTCAGGTGGTATATTAACAACTTCTCCACGGGCAAGGGTGGCATTCTCTCTGTAGAGTAATTACAAAAGGGCTGATTAGAATTACAGAGGCAGCATGAGGGCAGGCTTTCATTAATTATCACATGCCTTCTTTTATTGGTTTACTCAAATGAACACACACACACACACACACACGCACACACTCCAAAGCCCCTCTGATCAACCTTTTAAGATTCTGACTTTGGTTCATGTGTTTTTTGTTCAATGGCAAGGGCAAAACTGCACTGTTTATAAGGTAAGATCTGATTAAAAAATAAAAATCGGGGTTTAATTAGATTAGGATGACGAAGAACCCGTTTCAGTCATTCAGTTGCTTGGACTTTGGTATAGAGGTTAGATACAGTGAGGAGAAATAAGTATTTAGGCACAATTGTTTTTATTATAAGCGCACAGTGGCGCACTGGTTAGCACGTCCGCCTCGCAGCAAGAAGGTCCTGGGTTCGATTTTCCGGGCTTGGGTGTTTCTGTGTGAAGTTTGCTTGTTCTCCCTGTGCATGTGTGGGTTTCCTCGGGGTACTCGGTTTTTTTCCAAAGACATGCAAGCTAGGCTATTTGGCTGTTCCAAATTGCTCCAGGTGTGAGTGTGAGTGTGAATATTTGTATGTGTTGCACTGTGCGTGGTCTGGTGAATCATTCAGGGTATACCCCACCTTTGCCCAGTGCTGGCTGAGATAGGCTTCAGACTCCGCAGGAGTAAGCGGTCTTGCAAATGGGTGCAAAAGTCTTTTTGTTAGTTAAAGGTGCAGACATTGATTTTAATCCAATACAGTTTCATTCATTCATTTTCTGAAGCGCTTAATCCTAATTAGGGCCGCTAGGAGGCTGGCGCCCATCTCAGCCGACTCTGGGCGAGGACGTGGTACACCCTGGACAGCTCGCCAGGCCATTGCAGAGCAGAAACACGCTGACGGCTATGCAGCTACTCTTTATGTTTTTTTACATGCCTCTCACCACAGACAGTGAGAGACATGGCCGGCCTTTGATTTCCCAGTTAGCTGCACTGGGGGGACAGCAGTGACAACCCACTGATAGTGGAGCTTGAACCCCCCGACCTTGGGATCAGTAATCCAGCACCATACCACCGGGCCACCACTGCCCCCCAATGCAGTTTCAGCAGGAGGTATTTTTTTTAGCTGTTTGTATGTTTGTGGGCAAGATAATTCTAAAAGTAATGCACAGATTTGGATTCCGATTTTTTTAGAGGATGGTGTGGTACAAGTAACATACCAATACATTTTGGACTTGATTCGCACATGTAATCAGGTTTAAAAAAACCTGAAAAATGCCTATTATCTTTAATATGTCAAAATCTTCATCAGATGCCCACTAGGGGGAGACATTTTCTTATAACTACGCCAAGTTATAATACAGCGATCCCCCCGTTTATCGTCGGGGTTACGGCCCAAACCCCCCCTCGCAAAAATACGCAATATAGAAAGACCATCCCACAAATCATCTTTTTTTTAATAGTACACTTCTCACACGCTCTTTAAACACACTTAATCTTATTTAAGCACATTTTTATACACACTGAAAACATAACTGAACACCAAACAAATCACATTTGCAAGCATAAAAATGTGTATAAAATACTTAATAATATTAATGGCTACGGTGGTCTAACTTCATCCTTCCTTAAACATATCCAGGAATTTTAACTTCTCCTCAATGGCAGAATCTTCCTTTGGCACTTGGGCTCATTACCCGAAGGTTTAGAAGATGCAGGGCATTTGGGCGGCATCATGGAGCTTAAAAACAAACTTAACTTCACACGAAACACTCGTAAACGACAAACATCACACACTGATACACAAGGAACTGAGCAAGACGAGATACTTCTCACCATTCTATCTGAGATGGAAAACACGCTTTGATTGGTTGAGTCTCCTTCTTCATCCAATCGTGTGGCTATTTTAGCCTCCCAAGTCTCATCTTTTATCTCGGGATACACGAGACTTTGTACTAACTGCTGAAATACATATGCTTTGTTATGATATATATCATATATTAGTGATATATTAATATATTAGTGATATTTTACTACAGATTCCTAGTATTTCCAGATCCCAGTATTTGTAGGGGGGGGCAAAAAAAAAAGAAAAAACACGATATAGCAGGGGTGCGACAGGTGAACCGCGATATAGAGGGGGATTACTGTAGTCTGTGCCTGGTGGAGGTACCTTGCAATTCAATTCAGCTAGTTTCATATCTTTTTAAATTGTGCATGCATGCTGGGAAAATAAATCCAGTGTTAATATACAGTGTTGGCTTACGGCCCTTACTGAACTGTACAACAGCAAATGTTTAAAAAGCAATAATGACAATCTAGTAAAAAGATGAAGATAACATTTCATTAGCACTAGTAATCTGAGCTCAGGTGATCAGATAGAATCTTCATATAATGTTGATGTACATGAGGTTACAAAAGATGCTTCATCGGAGTTAATTTCAGATTTTTGCAAATAAATCATCAGTTTTTCAGATACTCTGATAGACCTCAGCTGCTCCATCAAGCAGGTGGATATGTGTGAAGTGAGGTATTTTAAACACGCCTGCATACGTTGATTTTTGGTACAGATTTTAGTGCGGCTGTATGTGTGTCAGTGTCTCTTTAACTACATTCTAGCCACAGCCTGAAAAAGCAAAAAAAAGTGTGTGTGTGTGTGTGTGAGAGAGAAAGAGAGAGAGACCAAGAGATCGAGAGAGAATAAACTACAAGTCTATGAGTTCCATGTCTTTGAAGATGGCTCTGTGTCTTTCCTTTTGAAGAAGTTTCTTGCTGGCACCTCTCACTCTCTTTCACCCAGGTTCACCGAGCTTTAGATTTCGGCCGCACTGAAAAATTCAGACACGGTGCCGCCTCGCAAGACAAACAGATACTGCCAGGAAATCAGAGCATGCTACTCAACTTGCGCAGTGCAAACTATGTGTGTGTATTCTGTGTTGTGTTTGCATGGTTAACATGTCCGCCTCACAGCAAGAAGGTCCTGGGTTCGAGTCCCAGGCTTTGTGTGGAGTTTGCATGTTTTCCCTGTGCACGCATGGGTTTCCTCGGGGTACTCCAGTTTCCACCGACAGTCCAAATGCATACACATTAGGCTAATTGCATTCCAATTGCCCCTAGGTGTGAGTGTGAGTGTGAAGGACTGTGTGCATTAGCCCTGCAATGGTTCAGGGTGTACCCTGCCTACACCCAGTGATGGCTGAGACAACCCTAGTATGATTAAGCGGCTTGGCAAATGAGTGAGTGGATGGGTGAGTAAGCTCTGATTGGACGGTTAAAGCAACTAGAATATTCTTATTAGGATTCTAAACACATGAAGAGGAAATAAGAGTATTACAGTAGCATTACGGCCCATTTTTACAGCTGTGCTGTTGTTCTTGTAAGAATAATCTCAGGTTGCTTTGTTTTTTTTTTTGTTTTTTTTTTCTTCAGTCCTCAGCAGTGACGCATTCAAAGATGATAAAGCAATCGTCCTGATGCTGATTGGATTTGTGAGGAGCACCGCTCGGAATCCTCGCCATTTCAAAAGCCGTTGTCTGCCAGCGAACGCAAACTAAATCAGAGAAACTCGTTGCTACTGTACAGGAGCAGGAAATAGCAGATAGCGCCGTCTGAATTAAAAACAGCAGGTGAACACGCAGACGCAGGGAATCGAGAATCTGCCGTCAATCGGCCACATTTCCGCTTTCAATCTGCAGCGGCCGGATTCATCCAAGAGCGAACAAGTCATTTTAATATTCATGGGTTAGTAATCAGAAAACATTAGCACATGCACACGCAGATAAATTTCCCTCGGCTCTAGTTGGCCGTGACAACTAATCTCTGTTACCCCACACACACACACACACTCACACACACACACAGCAACTCATGAACTCTCGCTCTTGCTCTCTGTCACACATATACACACACGCAGTTGATGGAACACTCATGACCAGAGGGAGGAGAGTGTGTTTGCTGTGATGGCGGCTTAAGAGGATTAGCCATGTCGTGCACTGTTAGAATAATGTTCGGAACGGTCCGGCGACGGGCCAGGAGACGCCTCCACCACTCCACCACCACTCCGCCGTGGACAAAGACAGATTCGGGACGCTTTGCCTTATCGTTCACGCTTTACTCGTTTTACCACCTTTACTGATCCGCCATCGTCAGCTTAGGGCAAGAGAGGCAAGACAAGCTGGGCTGATAACACACACACACACACACACACACACACACACACACACACACACAGAGAGAGAGAGAGAGAGAGAGAGAAATGGGAGATGTAATTGAGTGTCTGTAGCTGTGAAACAGCAGGCCTCAGCTCTCACGCTGGATCTGTTTATGTAATTGATTGGGCTGAGAGCTGAAGCCTTGTCAGTGCTTATCAACATGTACACCTCTGTTCTCCTCTCCATTCTACTTCTCTTCTTTCTCCTCTCATCTCTTCTTTTCTCTCTTCTTTTCTCCTCTCGTCTCTTTTTCTCTACCTTCTCTTCTCCTCTCATCTTCTGCTCTCTTCTCTTCTTTTCTCTTCTCTTCTCTACTCCTCTCGTCTCTTCTTTTCATCTCTCGTCTCTTCTTTTCTCTCTTCTCTTCTTTTCTCCTCTCATCTCTTCTTTTCCCTCCCCTCTTTTGTTTTCTCTTCTCCTCTCTTCTCTTTTTCTACCTTCTCTTCTTTTCTCTTCTCATCTTCTCTTCTTTTCTCTTCTCTTCTTTTCTCCTCTCGTCTCTTCTTTTCTCCTCTCATCTCTTCTTTTCTCCTCTTGTCTCTTCTTTTGCCTCACCTCTTTTGTATTCTCTTCTCCTCTTTTCTCTTTTTCTTCCTTCTCTTCTTTTCTCCTCTAATCTTCTCTTCTTTTCTCTTCTCTTCTTTTCTCAACTTTGCTTCTATCATTTCTTGTCTCTTCCCTTCTCATCTCATCTCTTCTTTACTTTTCTCTTCTCTTCTGTGCTATTTTATTCCCCTCACTTCTCTTTCCTGCTCTTTTCTTCTCTCTCCTCTCCTCTACTTCCATCTCCTCTTAACTGTTCTCTTTTCTTTTCTTTTCTCTCTTCTCTATTCTTTCTTCCTTCCTTTTCTCCTCTCACTCTCCTCTTTTCTTTCTCCTCTCTTTCTTTCTACTCTTCTCTTTTCACTTCTCTTCTTTTTCTCCTCTCCGTTTACGTTCTTTTCTTCTCATAGTTTTTGTACTGAGTCACTTTTAATTGTCTCTTCTTATTCCCATCAACATTTGTTTTTTTCTTGTCCCTTCTATTGTTCACTTTTTCACAATAATTTTTATATTCTCACGTCTCTTCTCTTCTCTTTTCTTCTCTTCTCTTCTCTTCTCTTCTCTTCATATTTAATCTATTTTAATTTCTGACTTTTCTTGGTTCTTGCTTCTTTTTGTCTATTTTCTTCTTGTGTTTCCTTTCCTTTTCTCCTTTCTTCCATATTTTTTTGCCTTTTCCTTATTCCTATTTTCCTTCTCTTTCCTCTTGTCAATTCTTTCACCATATTTCTTTATGCAGATTTTCCCCATCTTAATAACAGTGACAGTCCTGTCAGGTAAGGATACCATCAGCGTCAGGAGATTTCTGTCAGTATTAGCTTTTGCACGTCTCCTGACTGTGTGTGCAGTTCAGTTAGAGGTTCCTGGAGTCGATATCTGTACCCCCCCCCAACACCCCCCCCCCCCCCCCTTCTCCCCTAATTTTAGTCATATTTAATTTACACCTGTCAAATGTTGCCTTCCCTATCACTCGACCACCACCAACCAGGGAGGGGCGTACGCATTCACATGTCCCCTCCGTGACATGCAATACTACTACCCGCCTCTTTTTAACCTGTTGTGTGTATTTGACGGTGACCGAAAACGCTCGGATGGACAGCTCTACCCCGCCTTGTACGAATGAGCTCACAGATGCCCATGATTGGCTGGTGATCGCTGTGAGTGACAGGGAAGTGAGCGTTTGCCATCCCTCCCTCCCGTGAGAGTTCCGATAATTAGCTTCCATATACTCCCAGTCACGGATGGCTGCGGCATCAACCTGGATTCTAACTTGCAATCTCCTGGTTGATAGTCACGCACCGTGTAGATGCGCCACTTGGGAGCCCCTGGAGTCGATTTCTGTAAAAAATATAGATTTCGATTTTGTGATCTATCAAATTATATCAAAGTTCCAGGATACTCATGAACCAATCAGAGTCACATGTTCTGCCAGGCGCCAACGGCAGCCTCAGAGTGGAATTAATGCTGTTCTTTAGACCGTACATGCACGCACTGAGTACATTTCCACCAACAAAGGAACTTCTCGTCTACGTTGGTGCTCTGTACGAAACTTGAGTTTGCATTTTAATTTAATTCTGACAAAGAGCAATTGAATTTGCAGTGTGTGAATTTGCGTGCCCTTCTATCACCTGGTTGCTGTTGTTCCAGTGAGAGATTTCAGATTAAAGCACAGAGATGATCTTTGCTTGTGCGCTTTCCTGTGCTTGTTGCTTTTAAATTGCACCTGGGAGAGAGCGACATGACTAGAGCGACTCACCGAGCAAGAGCGAGAGTGTCAGAGAGTGGTTTATAGTATAGTGGGATAAAGCGCTCCAACTGGTAGCACATTTAAATCTCCCTAAGGAAATGTAGAGAATGGGGCGAGTGGAGAGGCAGTAAAGGTAGGAGGCCTGTGTGTCAGACCTGTGTGTCAGCATGATTCTTAAATCAGGCAGATATAGAGCCTACAGCAACACAACCTGCCTGTTTGATCACCCAGGCGCACAGCTAGGAGATACGATTAGCATGAATGCAGGTGAGAGAGAGGGGGGGGGGGGGGGGATAGGGACCGGGATGAGGTCTGATTTAGATGCTTCCTCTCAATACCAGTGCAGATTCTATCTCTCTGTCTGGCTGCTTTCACACCAGCAGGCAGTAAATCAGGCACTCAGGTCACTCTCCAGTCAATGCCTAGTCAATCCGGTATAATTGGTGAATGTGGCGAGATGGAGAAAGGGTAATTGGTGACGGAGGTGCCGCTTACCTCGCTTCTCCTTATTTCTTCTGTCTCGATTCTTTTTCCAGTCATTTCTCTCTATCCATTCTTGCTCCCATAAGCACATTGCGTCGTTTTTTATTTCTTGTCTCTTCTTGTCTCTTGGCAGTTCTCCTGTTTTACTGCTTATCATTAGATGCCCAGTTGACTCACATGTTAAATAAACATCCAAAATATGTAGTGTAGTTCCAAGTAATGTGGTGATTAAGTGGTTAAGGCTTGGGGCAGTGGTGGCCCGGTGGTAGGGTGCTGGATTACTGATGACAAGGTCTGGGGTTCAAGCCCTACTATCAGCGGGTTGTCACTGCTGTCCCCCCGTGACCCTAATTAGCATTAAGCAGTTCAGAAAATAAATAAATGAATGAATGAATGAATGAAGCCTGCTCTGATCAGAAGGTTGGAGGTTCTTGGTACCACCAAGCTGCCTCTGTTGGTCCTCCGAGTGTCTCTGTTGGTCCCTTAACCCTCAGTCGTATATAAATAGCTTTTAAGCTTTTAAAAAATGCAAGTCTGCAAAATAAGTTAATAAAGTAAATTCATTAAAAGTAAACAAAAAGCCAGGAACATCACGGTTTCTGGATGGGAGAGATGGTGTTCTTTTTTACCTTTCAATCACAGAGACACCAGCCAATCATAGGCATCTGTGAGTTCATGTATGCAGAAGAGGGTAGACAGCTTTTTCCTCTGAGCCCTGTCCTGTAACCACAGCTTAAGCAGCATATTAAAAAGTTAAGGTTGGATGGCTTCGGATATCCCAGTCTCGCCCTCCCCGGTTCCCCCGCATTTTTGGTGGGAGGTTGGAATTGGGAGGCGACCATGTTAAGGAGAGCATGTCGCAATTGGTGTATTCTGACACCCCAAAAATCACACGTCGTTGTAACCACAGTCTAGAGACCTGTAGATTCAATAAGGTAAATGGTAGTGTGTAATTCAGGATGACACCTCGGCTTGCACCTGAAATTAACTCACTCTCCCCTTTAAAAATGCAAAGTACATTATTTGTGCTCTGCATAACCAAGATTGCATCATTTGGACACTCACTCTGGCTGTGCACTGTATGCCTGTTTGCTGTACTCTATTGTGCATACACTCAATATGTCATATCTCTACCTCATTCATTAGCGATATAAGCTAAATTTATGGAAATAGATACAGACGCTCTTCTCATATCGGAAGATGTTTACTCATAAGGGAATGCGATAGTCCAGAGTCAACAAAATTAGATACTTGCTTTTGGATTCAAATGACCTAAATACAGGTACAGTATCATTAATGTAGCATTTAGTCTGGAGTTGGCTGAGATAGGCTCCTGTCTCTCCGCGACTCAAATAGGAAAAAGCGGCGCAGCAAATGACTGAGTGAAATATTTAATTCTGACTTCTTTTAATAAAATGCTCAGTATGGTTATTTTTTTAAGGAATTTTGAACATCAAAGAATGGTTAATTTCCTCCTTTTGATCTTTCTATATTGGAAATTTTGACCTCACTAGAAGTTTGGGGTCATAAGCAGGTGCTCTGTGGTTCGTTCCTTTCTCTCGCTCGTTCCCCTGACGCAGGAGCAGTGTGTCAGCTCTGTGCACAGTCAGTGGTTTTAATCAATTAGTCATAGGGCCGCAGGGAGGCATCATGTCAAGCTCAAGTAAGAGAGCGACAGGTTCGAGAATGTGAGAGCATATTTCTTCCTCCCCGGTGCCGCTTGGCCCTCGGCCACCACAGGAAGAACCACAGAAGCGCTCTTGACTTCCTCTGAGGATTAGCTGATGTCATCAAGCGAGACGGCATGTCAAACCCAATCGTCTGCACAATTTTTTTTTTTTAGATTATACATGAGAGCGTTGAAGCATATGGTGCATGTTTATGATTGCACTTAGTGCCTAAAGGCCTGCATGTTCAGAATAACTCTCATTTCAGGGCATATTTTATAGTCATTACACTACGTAAATAGTGCTGCTGCTAATTTAACACCTAATGCGCCAGAACACCTCATTCCTCAGACGGCCTTTGTGTTTGTCACTGTTTATTTCTGTATTTTTATCTTCTTTTGGGTGAGTTCGTGTCATGCTGAATTAGGCAAATAACCGAACGGTTGGATGGCGTCACCCTGTCTACAGAGAGGGGTCTGAGGCGCATGTCAGCGCCGCTCAGGCAAGCAAGCACATAATCATTAGGCATTAGGAAGTTTGTTTTCCTGTAATGAAGACAGTTCGGTTGTTTATTTGGTAATTACGCTGTTTAGTTGTTGATGTTGATCGGTCTCGCTGCAAGGCACAGAACTTTTATATAAAAGCTCTTGGTCTAATGTATAATCATTACTGTAGTAATGTTCACAAGGACGTACGCGGCAAACATTTAGCATAAATGGATTTAAATGTACAGTTGCTGATGAGATTTGTATTTAGTGATTTGGAAGACGTCTTCATTTCGTTTCCTTTACACTTTTACCTACTTTTTTTTGTTTGTTTGTTTTAATAGTGTCTAGTCTGAGTAACCACTGAATTATTTTCTCCCATTTTATAATATAATGCACTTTATTCTTTTAGAATGGTTGTGTTTCCATTTTCATATGAGTTAAATACAAAAAAGGTGCCTCCTGTTCAATTATCCAAAATATTGCTTTATCTAATAGTCTAATAATATTTGAGAGTTTAGGTTTTTTTTATTTTTTATTTTTTTAAATGTGACCGGTTTAGGCAAAATGAGTCACATGCTGATGAAGATGAATTTTGAGTTGACATTACCATGGAAAAGTTTAAAGTATGAGCTTTCAGATGAGGTAAAACATGAAACTCGAGTCAAGCAACCGGACCGGATCGAACCGGAAACATGATCGTGTCTGGAACCTGCGAACCGAGAAATTTGCCTTTAATTAAGCAAGGTAGCCAAATGCCTCGTCATCTAATCAGTGACGCGCATGAATGGATGAACGAGATTCCCAATGTCCCTACCCACTATCTAGCGAAACCACAGCCAGGGGAACAGGCTTGGCTGAATTAGTGGGGAAAGAAGACCCAGTTGAGCTTGACTCTAGTCTGGCACTGGGGTGTAGAATAAGTGGGAGGCTCCGCCGGATTTCATTGCAAAATGCAAGAAGCGATTGCACAATAATGGCACAGTTAAAAATCACGGAATGTACACTTGCCCGGCTTTTGTCTACACTATTTCTTATAGCTGAGATGTTAAATTTTCATAAATTGATGAAAACTCGATTCGGCAATAAATTAGTTTTTCAAGTCATTAAGTTTCCACTCAGTGAGTTTTTCCACCATAGCTCGGAACAACAAAATGTGACTTCCGACGCATTTTGCCAAAACGGGTCACATTTTTAGTTCCAAACTGTGCATTCGGCAGGTTAATGGAAACTTGGGTAAAGTGGTTACTTTAATGGGGCTCTGTCATGGCTGCTGTGTGTGTGGGTTAAAATTTACTTTCTAGCAACTAAATAAGCATCACTCACTCACTCACTGACTCACTCACTCATCTGCTGAACCACTTAATCCTATGAGGGTTGCAGGGAGGCTGGAGCCGAAACCACACAAAGGACCCAGACCATCACAACCATTCATACTTATACTCACAACTAGGGGCATGTTGAAATATTAATCAGTTAGCTTAATGTGCATGTCATTGAACCATGGGAGAAAACTGGAGTACCCGGAGGAAACCCACACAAGCACAGGGAGAACATGCAAACTCCACAGAAACATGAATTGACCTCAGGACCTTCTTGCTGTGAGGCGGATGTGCTAACCACTACGCCACTGTGCCATCCTCAAATAAACATCATGAAATAAATTATTAAATACATTTTTTCAGGGTAACTCGAATCTTTGTAAAGCGAGCAAATTAATTGTTTGGTGTATGCAGATATTTCTTAAACTTCGCACAGCTAAGCTTCGTGCGATCTGTTAAATGAGCAACAACCAAACCCATGTGCATGAACTACAGGCATGACGGAGATCCTTCAAGATATACAGCACAGGACAGTGGTATGGCTTCTCTGTGACGGGCAAGCTGTGTTTTTAATTATTCTTTATTATAATACATATCTTATGTGTCAACTTCAAGAGAGTGAAAAAACATTTATGAATGAAGAAAGAACGGTTGATTATAGAGCTTATAACAAAAGTGAATACAGGAACTAACTTCAACATTACATAACATTTAATGGGTGAAAAGTATTATGGGTCAGGCCACGTCACACCGACCGGTCATTGATTATCTTCTGTATATCGGCACCCGCATGTTTTGATCCTTCCTCAATTTTCAGCTCGAATTTTCAACCGATGTCATTCATAAATTGTATAGAAGAACGGGTCACGGAGAGGCTGGACCCTAACTCAGCCGACTCTGGGAGAACACTACCTGAACAGCTTACTAATCCATCACAGGGCTAACACACACAAACACACACACCCATGTGTGTGTATGTAATTTTTTTCTTATGCGCATGTACTTTCATCACCGTGTGTGTTTTCCTCAACATTAACAAGAACAAGCTAACAGTGGGAGCAAAGAGAGCATGTAGAATCCATCCTTGGATCTTTGTAGCCACTGGCGATCTCCATTTTGCCTCAGGGCTTTAGGAGGGTGGGGGTCATTTTATATCCACCATATAATGCATGACAGCACACACACACACACACGCACACACACACACACACACACACACCTGCCATTACATCAGTAGCCCAGACATCATGTGAAACCTTTCACTTTCCTTTTGTGCAGTTATGGAGAATATTAAGTGTTCTTAATATAAAAATGGGTAAACCTGAGATCTGTTTCCACGGTAACAGAAGGAAGAGGAACGTAGTTCGGTTGTAGAAACGGGAACAAATTTATTGATAACTCAGCTTGCCCACACAAGCTTTTAGGGAGACCTTTAGCATTCATCAAGAAGACTATTAGATTTGGAAATATGCATCGCTTTCAATGTCTGAAATAGAAAAGATTAAGAGTTCTTTGTATGAACACAGTTTCTTGGCTGTTGTCATACAGATCCCGTCGTTCTTTAAATTTAAATCGATGCAAGGAAGCTTTGCTTTTATCTAATATTGATGTTTTGCTGCGCCATGTTCTCTGAGAACATATTTCACATCAACGTACAGATTTTGAGTTTTAGTCAATACTGATATTAACACTGATACCAGAAGGATTAACCTAATGTTTTTCATTAATACATGGGAACGGCATTATCTGATTGGTCCCCATCTCAGGAGTGGATAGTGCTTGGAGCTTGGAGTGTCATTAATACACTTTGAAATGGAAAAGTAAACCATGAAAATCTAGTTTTGGTTTGTTTTTTCTTGTGTTTCTGTGTGGTACAGTACTGTGCAAAAGTCGTAAGCACATGCAAAGGAATGGTGTAGAACAAAGATGCCTTTAAATTTATATATAAATAATTACATTAAATTTAAGACAAATTCTAGAGTAAATTTTATGTACGGTAATAAATGAAACTAATTCAGTATTAGGTGTGATGACTTTTTGTTTAAAAATATTATGGCATCAGGTTTGAGTTTGTGCAGTTTTACAAGTACAGTATCTACCGGGTATCTTCCAGAACCAGCCCCGGTTCTCCTGGAAATGTTGACTCTCACACTTGATTCTTTATTTGAATGTAAATCATAGCAGCCTTTATTATATTTTTAATCTGAAAAGTGGTCTACGTAATATGCTGCTTTCTTTATTGACATACTGTACTAACATTTTTTTAATTTAACATTTCATTTTATGCAGGAAAACTAATGTTTGGAAACATTAGTCAAAGTAAAGGTACTAACTTGCTAATATACAAATAATAAAATAAAAAATCTATAGCTATATATAAGTTTACAGTAAAAGAAAGAAAAACGGATCCTAAAAAACCTTGACGGAGTGTGGTGTATTTACATTTTTGTGTAGTATATACTAATTCTTCTCTCACTCATTTGCTGAACCTCTCAATCGTATTAGGGACGCGGGGAGGCTGGAGGCTATCTCAGCCAACCCTGGGCAAAGGTAGGGTACACCCTGAACAGCTTGCCAGACCGTCACAGGGCAACACACACAGAACCATTCACACTTGCACCCTAGGTGTAATTTGAAACAGCCAGCTATCCTAAATCTGCATGTTTTTGGACTGTGGGATGAAACCGGAGTAAACCCATGCAAGCACGAGGCAACTTCACACAAAAAAGCCCAAGCCAGGGACTCAAACCCAAGCCTTTTTTCTGTAAGGTGCATGTGTTCATGTACGCCACCCTGCCGCCCTTGTAGTATGTACACAAACAGGAGTTCAGATTAACAAGCAGCGCTCACCTGACCTGCATCTGTCATGGTTAACAAATATAAATTATAAAAATCTTGTTTTAGTTTATTTTTCCTTGTGTTTCCATATAGTTTACACTTACACTCTTAAAGGGACTTTATGAGACACCAATACACAACTCTTGTACCTGTCACACATGCTTTTGGAGTACACTATGAAAAGTGAAATAAACCATATAGCTAAAATCAAATCAACCATATAAATGTCCTTTTAGTGTGTTTTATTTGCTTCTGCTCCCATCCCAACAAATTATCAGAGTACCCTGGTGAAAAACCCTAACAAGCAAAGGGGAAAAACATGCAAAACTCAACACAGGAAGGCCCTTGGCTGAGATTCGAACCCAAAACCATTATGACATGATGCAAGGCCCGAGTTACAAGTTAGCACAAGGTGCTGTGGATTTGTGTCTTGTCTTGTGAACACAGTGTAGTCCAGCAGTGTACATGTCTCAGTGATCAGTGCTCGCTGAGTTGAAGTGCCCTCATATGCAGCAGTTTTTCTTCATTCACTTTTTACTGCGTGTTGTTTGCTCATTTCATGCCAATTTTTTAGTGAAAATACAGCAGGTGTATGTTACACATTATAGCATGATGTCAGATATTGGTATCAGAGTATCAGTCTCTCTCATTAATGCATTACTGGTCTCTTCTTCAGGACCCCGCGGAGACATTTTGGTGATAAATCCGAACAGGACAGAGCAGGATTACTTACTAAAAAGTTTATTAAACAAAAATATTAAATGTTTCAAAATGCAATCTGTGATATTGACCCACAGTCAGTTATTTAATTGTGATTTATGAGCAGCGAGTGGAAGCCAGTAAAAATCGGGCGCATTCAGGTCATGAAACATCAATATATTGGATAAAACACTGAGATGGTGGTCAGTAACATGATTTCTAATGATCGCTATCATCTCATTATACAGTAAAACTTACCCCTTTGGCGCGCGCTCTCTCTCTTTCTCTTTCTCTCTCTCTCTCTCTCTCTCTATCTCTCAGTTATTTGTAATCAGTATATAGACCTGCCGTATTATGCCCTCATTGCCTCTAACCTCTAACCTCACTATGAGACCAGGTGCTAATTAACTTCAGTTTCTCAGACGCAAGCCTTACCAGAATAAATATTTCATCAGATCATATTTCTTTTCTAAACAGGAGGACTCGGCACTTAGCCACAGGAGGCCCAGTGACTGATGCCAACGTATAAAAGAGATGCAGGACGCATAATGATAGAGTTAGCCAGAAGTTTCAGTCTTCATGAATGCATAAAGGCTTGTTGTGTCACGGTTATTTATTAGAGGCACCCTTCGGTGAGGTTTGCTGAGTTGTAAGGGTCGGACCATACTGTAATATAGAGATGCTTCAAGCAACAACAACAACAAAAAAAATCTTTTCAGCTCTTTCAGATTTTTATTTAATGAGAAAACCGAGGAAAAGGGCAGCGGTCGGCTTCAGCCACATATAAATGTGGAATTTGGTAATTTCATTAACTACAGTATATTTATATACCTTGCTCTTTATAGTCACAGATAACCTTTAGCTAGCAAGTCCAAACAAACCCAGACTTATTACAGATTAGCCAGCCCAAAGGTCAGATTAGCATCAGTCAACATTCATTCCGCTAGCTGCTAACCACTGCAAGGCTGGCTTGCCCAAACTCTCAGTAAAAGTAACTCCAAATGATGGCAAAAATCACATATGATCTTAACAGAGAAAATATGTAGGAGTCGGCTTTAACTAGCATGACACAGGCACTCGAAATGACCTCCCATATCTTCTGGAAATATAGCAGTCTTGTAGGCTGCATTAAAGAATCAAAGTTGTCTTGTAATTAACCTGCTAAATAATCATATACATATTATATCATATACACATAATGCTCAGAAAGTAGTACAAAACTAAGCAATAAGTATAAAAAAGTAACAGTATGTTTTAAATTAGTTTAGTATTCTGATGACAAAATGTACTGAGCATAAATAAAATCACAGCATTAAATTAAATAATTAATGTGGATAATTAGCTGAACTAAAATCTGGGGATAAATATTCAGCCTCCTTTTTTCAGTTAATCACTCCAAATTTATTAATTAAGATATCCATATTATCTTTATTAACTTTGTTATTAAATATGCTATTTATATTTTACTATTTATAGATACAATAAATATTTGAGTATGATTAAGCCAATTTAATTTTTTTAAAAATATTGAATATGAATGTTATTTACTTTGCTAACATTACTTTCATACTGGCTTTTTAATATTAATAATAATAATTATTATTTTCTTTAATGTTGGGCAATGTAAAAAATAATCATAATTAATATATTGTAACAATAATTAATTTAATGTTTTGGGTTTTTGAAAAATCGAAATCATTCAATTTTTACATGCGGAAGAGCATAGTTTTATTATTGGACAGTTACTTTCCTAAATAAAGCATGTATTTAAAATTTGGTCATATGTAGTTGGAAGCTTTTCATGGGGATTAAATGGAATAAAAAGCAAAACAAACAAACAAACAAATAAATGAATCTTGCAGCATAAAACAACCAGCTTTAATGCAAATTCGTTTGGATTTCTTCCCTGCATTGTGCATTAATTAATAAAAATCACTCAATTAAAATAAAAAAAAATGATAATAATAATTTTATGTGAAATAATTGCGTACACATCTGCTTGTGTTGTGAAGAGGCTGGAGCTTATCTCAGCCAACACGTGGTGAAGGCAGGGTACATCTTGAACAGCTCACCATCAAAGGGCCAACACACACAAACCTAATGTACATGTCTTTGGACTGTGGGAGGAAACCAGAGTACCCGAAAGAAACTCAAGCAAGAAAGGAAAGAACATGCAAGCTGCACACAGAAACGCCCAAGCACGGGACTTGAACCCAGGACCTTCTTGCTATGGACAAAACAAACTGATCATGTTTGTATATAAACATTCCCATTTATTCCTCTTAATTCTGATGTTGTAAGATGGTCCAGAACTGCCCATTTTAAATTACCATGGAAAGTTTCTAGCCCTTTGTAGCCCTAATTTAGAAGCAAAATTGTGTATCTAGTTGTCATATCAGCTTAGAACTCTGTGAACTTCTGAACTTTACTACCCATCAGCCCCTGCAGCCAGTCCCATGTTCATAATCAAACACACGTGCACCTTGTTTGGTACCAACAGTCACGGTATTTCAGTTCTGGATTTTTGCCTGTATCAACTTGTGTTAAGTTCCACTGCATTGTGCCAAATATTTAACCCATGTTGTTGCCTCTTGTTTACATATACATTCATGTTTTTTTTTTTTGGTTTCTTTTTTTTTGGTGCTTAACTTGAATAAATAATTTTGTGTTTGCATTGGACACCACTATTACATTATTTATCTACATTATTTAGTTATTCATTGAGTCAGACTTACTCTCCCTAAACTAACAATTTAAATATTACTATAAGTATTAAATTATATGAATTATTAATACCGTCCTGTCATAATGTTCAGTGTACCGTATAATGCTATTGGGACATAAGGCCATTGTTGGTGTCCTAAGGTTTAGTAGTTACTCCAAATTTATGAACAGGAATGCGAGGGATAGTGCACTATTATAAATCTCAATAATAAAAGTGCAAGTGCCTACCGTGGTACAAATATACGATACAATTTTATATCTAATTATACCACAGTGCCGCAGTTATGTTTGCTCTTTAATTATTCACATGTTTAAAGGTGAGGCAGCACCTAGGGATATTTTCTTGTTGCTTTTCTGCAGCGAACGTCAGCCACCCTGTCGCTGCAGTACTCTCGAATATTGGACGTGAGTCAGTACACCAAGTTAAAGAAAGCACACAAGATGGAAGACACTTGTGGTGTCTCTGAGTGTGCAGAGTGCAAGATGAAAGGCAAGCCAGGAGTATGGAGGGATCGGGCTGTGGATTATTCTAGGGCACTGAGTCTGATTCGAGATCCAGCTATATATTATGTAGGACTTAGTGAACCTGAAGGAGAATAGAACCTGAGACTGAAAGTAGTTTCATCCCTACATGGAAGAACTCAGCACCTTAAAATACATATCCATTTATTTATTTTAGCTTTTATTACTGGGTGCACATTTTGTAGCACCGTCATATAACGGTATTTTTTATTTTATTTTATTTTTTGTCTGTCCAACTGTTTGTCTCACAGTGTATATCAAGTGGTGGTGGAGGAAGAGCGGCCCAGACGGACACGTGGCGGTGAAGCGGAGATCCTGCGCTGCTACCCTATCCCTGTCCACTACCAGAATGCAACTTCACTCAACTCTAAGTATTACTTCACAGCAGAATTCCCCTCTGGAGGCATCCCAACCCCTCTACCTTTCACAGTGGGGGACAACAGAACCTACAGCGGCTTCTGGAATGCACCGCTACTTCCCCACAAGAGCTATAGTGTCTACTACCAGGCCGTCAGCACAGCTAATGGGGTGGGTGTCAGTGGGTTGTCTGTTGTAAGTAGCTTAACAATAGACTAGTTGTGACATCATGTGACAGACCTTTTTTTTTCCAACTCTGGGAGTACATTTGTCTCCCCAAAAGGTTCTACCAACCCCAGTAGCTGATGCAAAAAGTTGTTCCAACTCTACCACCTCTAACAGATAGTGTTACCACTCCTCGCTCCATTCGACCATTCCTCCAACCTCTGCACAAAGTGTGACCAAGCCCATCTCGTCCCCCAGAGAGTTTTACCGACCCCACACACATCTACAGGAAGTTAGACCAATCCCAGACACGCATACAGAACATTTTATCCATCCCAGCCAATTTCACAAGAAACCTTTACCTTTACCTTTGCCAATCCTACCCACCCCTTCAGTTTTTTCTGTTTCTCATTATCTGCTTAATATTTGTTTGCGTGTTTTCTATACCGTTTATTCAGTAAACGCCCCCGGGCAATGGTGGTTCAGTGGTTCGGTGGGTTTCTGATCAGAGGGTTGGGGGCTCAATTCCCAGTACCTGTTCAGTTGTATGAGTGAGATATAAATGTGAGTCGCTCTGCAAAAGGGCGTCAGCCAAATGCCATTAATGTAAATGTAACTGTAGGTGAAATGGAGCCAGTCCCAGCTACCATTGGGTGAGAGGTGAGCATTGGGTGAGAGGTGAGCATTGGATGAGAGGTGAGCATTGGATGAGAGGTGAGCATTGGGTGAGAGGTGAACATTGGGTGAGAGGTGAGCATTGGATGAGAGGTGAGCATTGGGTGAGAGGTGAGCATTGGATGAGAGGTGAGCATTG
>JAOUQZ010000022.1:5708691-5733635 GCA_028564935.1 Neosilurus hyrtlii
ACTTTACTTACTGTTTTGTTCCCTTAACTTCCTCTTTTTCTGTCTCTCCTCCGCGGCGCTGCTGTAAATAGCGCTGGTGCGCGTGCATTCATAGAAAATGAGGGGCGGGTGCGGACAAAATTTGGATTTAGCTAGGTCTTATTTTTGGTGTAGGACTTATTTTGGACCGTTCTGCTGAAGTAAGTGTAGGTCTTATTATCGGGGAAACACGGTATGTCTTTGTGTATAAGCGTATGCATGATCTCCGGCGCTTTCTTGTTCCTCAGGGACTTTAAGAGTAAGAATGTGCTGCTTAAGACTGATTTGACTGCTGTGATTGGAGACTTTGGCCTGGCTGTGCGCTTTGAGCCAGGGAAGCCACCAGGAGATACTCACGGCCAGGTAAAACTATATACCGAAACTAAAGAACCTCACAGATTATCTTGGAGATACACCTCTAGCTTTCATCCAAATTTTGAAATGTCCTGACGTGTCTGTGCCCTTCTGCAGGTCGGTACTAGGCGCTACATGGCCCCGGAGGTGCTGGAGGGTGCCATCAATTTTCACAGGGATGCATTTTTAAGGATTGATATGTACGCTTTGGGCCTGGTGCTCTGGGAGCTGCTGTCCCGCTGCACTGCTGCTGATGGTGAGTCACTGAAAGGGGGTTCTGGAGTCTGGGTTCTGCACATGTAAATACAGGTACCATTCTCAAAGAAGCTCAGGTTTTAGTTCTGTCCCATTGTGAGCCGGGGCCATCTCAAGGCTTGGCTTCATCCTCGAGCTGAAAACTGGATTGTGTTTCTATCATCACACTATAGCCCCGCCCATAACATGCTGCACGACGCATAGCATGGTTTACCACACTAAAGGTGTACCACCGTTAATACGAAGTACTCCGTACAGGCCCTTGCACCAATAGGCTTCGCCTGACCCATGGGTAATCGTCAGGCCCAGTTCCCTGGGAATCTGTCCTCAGGTGAACCCAGAGTAGGTGCAATTAAACCCCGGAGCGACGGTGGAAACGGTAATGGCCTTGGCATGCAATAGCTCGCATGGCTCTGGTTCGGTGGCGGAATCGCGCATTTTGCTGGTGAAAAGTATGTAGCGTACACCCTTCATGTCAACCTTTTTGTATACACCATCGGGGTACTCCTAATGACCTGCATGTATCCATATTTGTGACCCACTCCAGCATCATACGGATTAAATAGGAAATGTCAGATACTGAGATGTTGATATGTTTGGAAAGAGAATTGAATCTGCTTAAACTTAGGTATAGTTATATGCCCCCGCGACCCGATCCCGGAACCAGCGGAAGAAGATGAAGATGAAGATAATTATATGATTTTAGAGTTATGTTACTTTTTTCGTCGCTAATCAGGAAACGCTACTTATGAGAAAATAGTAGTTACAGTTACAGAACCAGTTTCTTAACATCCACATCTGAAACTTCCCAACATCCGTACACTAACTCGACCAGCTCTCGACCAATCAGCACCATTGTACTAGCGTTGTCCTAGCAACAGATGAGTTCTGTTTACACCGAGTCATGTGTGTTTTGAGGCTTCTCATTGGTTTAATATGATTGGGGGAATCCTTCTGGGATTCTGTAAGTAGGGAGAGGATTCTGGCAGTGAATTTGGATAATAAGGAAATACCCTGAGCAACCACAAAAGCCGTTTGAAAATCAGTTAAAAAAAGTGGATATTTCTATTGTTTTACATCAACATGGACATGGAACCCTTTCTTAAGAGTATTTTAGGATGGATACTATGTATATGGATATTTGATGATGTGGAAGATTATGCTTTGAAGGCGATGTCCCATTTTCATCCACGTACGCAAGGGAGCGGCTCACTTCACCATTTTTCTTCTAGTTTGGATATTTGTGCAGTAGAATGAAAAGGTGATGGATGATCACATCTTAAGAAGAAAACTCAGAAGATCCATTGGCTTCGTTGCAAACCTTTTTCCATCACAGCTTTTTTACGGCTTTAACACTGTGTTCCTGGTTTGTTCAGGGCCTGTACATGAGTACGCTCTCCCGTTTGAGGAGGAGGTGGGCCACCACCCATCTCTGGAGGATCTGCAGGATGCAGTGGTCCATAAGAAGCTGAGGCCCGTGCTGAAGGACTACTGGCTCAAGCATCCGGTAGTTTATTTATTTATTTATTTTTAATTTACTTCTATGACTGCAGTGTCGATGGTTAGGCGTGGGTGCTGGTGGAACGTTTTTGATACAAACAAACACAAATAACACAAAACCAATTATATTTTTGGTGTTTTAGGGAATGGCTCAGATGTGCGAGACAGTGGAAGAGTGCTGGGACCACGACGCAGAGGCGCGTCTGTCCTCGGGCTGTGTGGAAGAACGCATCATCACCATCAGCAGAGCAACCAACACCAACAACAGTTCTACCTCAGAGTGCCTGGTCTCCATGGTTATCATAGATAGCGACTCGACTCTACCGATCAAAGAGGCGAGCGTTTGATTGGTGTCAGTCAACGAAGCAGGAACTAGGGAGCGTTACGCCGACAACACTAAACCTTTCCAGTAATGTGAACGTTGCTGCTCTTCTGATGTTTTTTGTGGTGTTAAACAAAAAGATCTGCAAGCAAAATATTATGAAGAAGTATAAAACATCAAGATGAAATCAGATTTTGTTCCCAAAAAGTGTGTGTGTGTGTGTGTGTGTGTGTGTTCACACATGGCTCAAGGTATTCTGATATTTCACCCATGAATTTCTTGAGCAGGATTTTTTTTAATAGTTTGTCTTTATTTGTTTATAATTTTGCTTGTGGATCTTTTATCTTTTTTTTGCACAAATGTTCCCCCTTCATTTACTGGAGTTTTGGATGAAGCACAACACAGAAGCTGAACGCTGTGCATGCAGCAAACAAACGAACATTTCACGGTGCACTCGTTACCTCATGTTTCTAAAGGAGTCCAATGTGGCTTTTCACTGTCTTTAATTTACCTGATATCTACATCCACTCCGCGAATACCTCAGTTCAAAGACACGGCTTCGACGACTCCACATTCCTCACTTGTCTTTAAGTGGAACGAGAAGCTCAAGACTGTTACACAAACCTGACCTCCGTTTGATCGCATACCCTGCACTACTCAGTGACCATGTTTGTTTTTCCTTTCTTTCTTTTTTTTTCTTTTTAATTGTTGCTACAACCTTGAGTTTTGTTCGTGAGAGTGTTTTATGAATAATGATACGCTAGTTAGGAATTTCCGAGCAGTTGTCTGGAACACTGGAATTTAAAAGGCAGCAGGGCTGTTTTAAAGTGTTATTTCAGTATTGCTATATTTTAGAATAGCCCCTGATTATCCGTTTGTTGATGGTTTTATCAGGCCGTATGTGGTGGCCTAGAAAAACCCTTTGGATGTCGCTGTGGGAAGTTGTGGGAATACATTTGACAGTGAGGCAGTCAGCCAGTATTTTGAGTCTTTCACAGGGTGAAAGTGATCTTAGCAGAGCTCCAGAGGGAAGCAGCAGGCACAGAACATGATTTGGATGGTTGCCGTCGGTCCATCCCACAGGTAACCCAGTAAGGGTGCCACATCGCTGACTTGATGCCGATTGGCTGTTATGTATCACTGCTGATTTGCATGAAGATGGGCAGCAATATATATAAAATCTGATTTATTTTTAATAACGAAACTGAAGCGCAAGAGAGAGAGAGAGGTTCATACACCACTGCTCAGACTCGCACAGAATAAAAAACAGTCCAACTCAGGTAGGCAAACAAACTTTAAATAACGCGACACGAAACATGAACGAGAGCACGGAATATGAACTTGTTGAATGGATAATTAAACTGAAGAGAGAGCTGATACAGCTGAAGGGTGTAATCAGCAAGGGAAAGGTGGTGGGGGAAAAAAGACACTCTGTTAACCTTTCCTTCCTTTGTTTCAGAACGTAGTCAATAAAAACCACATGAGATTTATTTATTTATTAATTTTCTTCAGAGCTGAAGTTGACTCCGCCCTTAAAGGAGCCACGCTACTCTCATAGCACCAGGCTGAGACACCTATCAGAACAGTTATCTACCAGGAGCTCCGCCTTTAGGCAGTGAATAAATCTCTGTATTGTTTTGCGCTACTTTGTGACTTTGATTAGTCTGTCTGTATGAAAAGATCATGTTGTGTAAGGAGGGAAATTACCAGAAGTTTGTCTAAAGATTTCTTACGACCCTTATATCAGGCTTTATTATGAATGAAACAGGCTTAAGCCTCAGCTGTTTTTAGGTTGTAATCAGACACCAGCTGTCATACAGGCAGCAGCAAAGGAAGCTTTTAAATGTCCAAATGACCCAAGATTATCGTCATAAGAAATTTTGTTGAGAGAACTGATTGACGGATTCGGCGATTCTTTCCCATCGATATTGTTGTGTA
Source organism: Neosilurus hyrtlii (assembly GCA_028564935.1). Taxonomy (NCBI): domain Eukaryota; kingdom Metazoa; phylum Chordata; class Actinopteri; order Siluriformes; family Plotosidae; genus Neosilurus; species Neosilurus hyrtlii. Next base: position 5,713,079 of record JAOUQZ010000022.1, read on the forward strand.
GTGAAGGGATTTAGGACGAGGCCGTTTTTAAAGGTTTGGGTGACCCTTTAACTTTAACTCGGTTGATGATGCAGATTAATGTGCTGATGATAAAAGTGATTAACTGGCTGTTAAGGTTATAAGTTCAGGGATGGGTATGATGTCTGTGAGAGGAGATGGAAGTGTGCTTCTAAATGCCTTTTCACTTAACCACATTTGAATCCTCCAGCAACAAACCAGATCATAGCAGATTAATACACTAGTGGGTCAAAATTATTGATCTTCAGATTTTAGCATAAATACATCTAAATTTTACAGTTAATCAAGTATTTTTTTCCCTCATAAATGTCTGCCTAATGTGCATCCACACCTGAATTTTAATCAGGGAATGATGACCGTGAAAACATCCAAATATGCCATAAAATCGTCAGTGAACATCGCATGATGTTTGGGGATCCGTACTCTTGATTGATCTGATGTGGAAGTGCATAATTGCCACAGGAAATCGATTTAAGAAAAGGTTATTTTTCTAACTTTTTCCTTGTGGCATGTAGTCGAAAAGCTTTTCCCTTGTACCTGGAGGCACGTTATGAGGTTTGTTGCAAACGGTACAAATTTATCTTCTCATACAAATGTCTCACAATCATTGAAAGATGATGGGGGAAAAAATTGCATGTTTAGGGTCTGGGTCTTGATCCAAGCCAAGAAGATTTGAAATCAGTGATGAAAAACAAAGCTGCCCTTTTGATTGTATGAAACATCACTTGTGCTGAGATTGTTCCAAGTGAAATATATTCTTGAATCTTTGTGTACATGACGTTTTCAAAAGGGTAAATATTTGTTTAAAATTTCATGTTGATAAATTTTACAGAAATATATGTTTCTAAGGAGTTTATTTTGAAGAATTTTAATGCAGTTTGTCCATAGCCTTTGTAGTTCAAAACTTCATTTGGCTAAAGCTTGGTCAAATTTTGTCTTATCCAAAAAAAAAAAAAATTATTTGAAAGCTTGTTTGATACGTTTTTATAGAACAAACAGGAAGTATACTTTTTGGAAAATTGACCCAGGTGACTGGCTTGGTGCTGGAGAGTCGTATTTTAAAATCTTAGGACCTTGTGTAATTGTTTTACTAATGTCAATCTGTCCATATTGGATGGTTTTCCCAGGCAACCACACACATTTCTACGCTTAGTCTTTGATTATTGAACCCCAGAGTGGCTTCTACAGGGTAAGCATCATGACACACCCTTGAAATGCCTTTATACATTAGTGTTACACCTTCATATTTAGGGAAGGCTCTCCGAAGGTTTGTACTTGAACATATAATGTGTGCTTTATGGATAGGTGCTGCCTTTATAATGAGCAATAGCAATGCAGCTTCCGGATCAATCAGGATGGTTTGTGATGTACTACTCTACTCAGGTAAACGTGTGTTCGTACTGTACGTGACTGGCAACTGTAAGGTGTGTATTTATGCACGTGTGTATGTTTTTAATTGCACAGCTTTTAGCAATAGAGCCTCTGAGTAGAGTTGGTGCTTTGTGTTCTTATTACCGCTCCTTCAAAAACCAGGCTTATGCCAGTATGTGTTTCGGCTGAGAACTTGAAGTTTTATAGTGTAGAACAATTCTGACCTCATTTAGCTGAGTATTTTATTGTTTGTTTGTGGTATGGCTACTTTTATATGACTGAGATTTTTTTATATGTAGAAAGTGCTGTGATCTTTTTGTGTGTGTGCTCACAATAGTATATAATGTAAAGAAAACAGGTCTCGGGGTTTTTGTGTGTGTGCCTGCAGTTTGTCTTTTATTTAACCTACCTCATTTTACCCACTCTGGAATAATGGTTTTCAAAATTTTATCACTTAAGCTACTATGTTTGCCAGTATTTATATATTGTGTTCCTGTTCGTTATTTAGCAGCAGCATCTCAACCCTCTACCTGAGCCAGTTGAATCAGCTCGACTGACACCTGTAAATGTTTACTAGCATCAGGGATTTGATGATACACTTATGAAGTATTAGTTTGGATTGTGCCAAAGTGTTTTAATGGGTTAAAGCAGTGCTACCACTCTGTTCATTTCATACAGGAAACATTAAAAACAAAGAACTTTGTATAGATGAAATTTGTTGTGCACACGTCTGTGCATTTTTGTGTGCCAGATTGTTGAGCTTGGAAGCTGTACATGGTCTGATTTCTGTAAACCTCATGCGGCAACAAATTCAATTCTTGACTTCTTGTGTTTCTAGATTTTTTTCAAGTACAAGCTTTAGTTGAACACGGCATAATCCTGGAGATATGTCCGCACCTAGATTCAGTAAATGTTCGATCCTTTTAAGGTAAGGAATTCGGCTTGGACCCCCTTTTTTTCACCCTGATATCCAAAAATAAATAAATACAAGGTGATACATAGTGGTACATAATGCTGTCATTATCTGCCAGAATCTTAAATTTGGAAGTTGTGGCTCCGACACCCCTGGTCTTAACTCAGAATTTTAAATTGGAAGCTGTATGCACTGTTTTTTCGTAATCGATTTCCTACAGTTGAAATATTCATGCATAAAAACAAACCAAAAAAATCACAATAGTACAGCAGTAAGCCCTGTGTGGTTTGGTCGTGTAGAATCTTAAGCCTTGAATCTGTTTACACTGGTTTATTTCCAATCCAGAAAGTATATGATCCTTTATATCACCAGCATTTATTTAGAATAGTGCTGCATAGTGTGTACAGGATGTACGTACCCCTGTGTGAGCGCATTACAGACAGGCTGGAAGATACAAAGGGTTAAAGGGTTTTTAGTTTTTTCTTTGTGCTTGTGTGATTCTGTTGTTTCACTTTGTTTGTCAATTTCACTTTATTGCTGCATCCAGAATTTCACTTCATTAAAGATGATTAAGCTAAGAAGTTGTATTTCTTACTCATTTCTAGCTCCTAGTATTCGTTGTGTCCTGGTTTTGTGTCAAAGTTGACTGGTATTTGGAACTCCGAAACACCCAGTACCAATGGTAGGAAAAACTGCCCCAAAGCACAATGCTGCCACCACCATGTTTCACAATGGGTATGGGATTCTTTTGATAACGTGCAGTGTTGTTTTTGAGCCAAACATTTGGAATTAAAATTTTTTACCTCTGCTCTCATCAGACCATAACACAATTCCCTCGATGCAGGTTTCAGGAAACTTTAGCCAGGCTTGGATATTTTTCTTAATGATGTAGTACACAACCTGTACTTGCTATAACTTCCTGCAGTGGCAGCCTTCATGACTGTCTTCATGCTATGAGGAATGCCTTGGAATTGTTTTTTCTTTTTCAAGTGAACTTATTAACAGCACACGGTGGTGTAGTCGAGTCCCAGGCTCAGCGAAGGCATTTCGGTTTCAAGTTCATGCCGGTTTCTTCTGGGTGCTCCAATTTCTTCTCATTGTTCAAAGACATGCACATTTAGCTAAATTGCCTCTAGGTAACATTTATGGCATTAGACAGACACCCTTATCCGATTGGACTTGCATTTTTATCTCATTTATACAACTGAGAAATTAAGGGTTAAGGGTCTTGCTCAGGGGCCAATAATGGAGGCTTGATAGTACTGGGGCTTGAACCATTGACCATCTGATCAGTAACCAAGAGCCGTTACCACTGAGGGGTGTGTGTTTTGGTCCTGCAGTGGTCTGGCAAGCTGTTCTGGGTATACCCACCTTCCTCCAGGATCGGCTGGGATAGGCTCTAGCCTCCTCACGAACCTAATAAAGGATAAATCCCTTCAGAAAATGAAACGTAAGTAAAGTAAACTTTGTTTCCGTATCTGCTACATGTGATCCCTAAGCTGGATCGTATATAATGCTCACAACCTGCTGTTGGATCTCCAGATCGACAGTCATTTTATTACCACAATGGAAATGCAAAGCAAACCCAGTAGGCACGGTGGTGTAGTGGTTAACACGTCCACCAAACAGAAAACCGTTTGCTCTGGGTACACCGGTTTCCTCCCAGAGTCCAAAGACCAACTTTAAGCAAATTGGCTGTTCCAAATTACCCCTAGGTGTGAATGTGAATGGTTGTGTGGCGGCCTTGCGATGGTCTGGCAAGCTGTTCAGGGTGTATCTCACCTTCTCCCAGAGTCGGCTGAGATAGGCTCCAGCCCCCCTGTGATCCGGGGAGAATTAAGCAGTACGGCAAAGGAGTGAGTAGTAACAGGTAAGGAATAAAACTCTGCTCTCAGACACTAACGGGAAAATAATCAACAATGCTGTGATCCTTTTTCTGTAAAAGAGTAGCACAACTGCTATTTCTGATTGAAGTGAAGAAATTAAAAATGATGTGAACACTATACGTGTTACGGTTAAATGCTGTAATCAAAGTAAAGGGTGGCCACACTAAATATTTTTTCTCAAAAAAGAGACTTATTTTTGTTATTACTATATATTGTTTGTGGTGGCGCAGTAATTAGGGTGCTGGGCTCACAATAGAGAGATCATGGGTTCGAATCCCCATTGGACCCCCACCTTGCTAAGGTCTTAACCACAAGTGTGTCTCCACCCAGCAGTATAAATGGGTACCAGTAAAAATACTGGGAAGGTAACCTGCGATGGACTAGCGCCCCATCCAGGAGGAGTTGAACTCCGAGTCGCTTCACGCTACAGAAAGCGGGGATAAGCACCGGCCTGATGAGCCACTAGGCTCGGGTGTAAAAGACCAACAGACTTACCTTAATTTGTTAGTTTACTTATTCATGAAATAAATATAGCCTCACAACTCGAAAGTGAAGGAAAGACCTTCATCCTCGTTAAAGATCCACAGCCTTCAACTCAAACATTCAATATCATCATGTGTGATTAGTTCAAACAGATATCACCTTAACATTGGTTTACTGCTGCAATATTAAATAAACGGGACAAACAGGAAGCCTTAATAAAGAGGATAAATGGAGTGTTTTCTTGGCGGAGAGGTGGCGCATGTGAATACACATCTGGATGATTCTTTAGTTGTCATTTTTAACGCGGGGAGCCCGGGTTCGAATCCCGATGCACTCATTGTAATTAATAAGTTGGTTCATTTTATTCATTTATTTTTGCTCTTTTATTCATTCAAAGGTCCATTTATTATTGTAGCCTTTGATTGCAGCAGTAAACCAATGTTAAGGTGATATCTGTTTGTACTAATCACACATGATGATATTGAATGTTTGAGTTGGAGGCTGTGGATCTTTAACGAGGATGAAGGTCTTTCCTTCACTTTCGAGTTGTGAAGCTGCATTATTTCACATGAAATATTGTCCCTTTGATGAGAAAAATATTCCTAATAGCGATACAGCCTCATCGTCTTACATAAATATATCAGATAGAAAACAAGTCATTCATTTCCGAACACAGTTTAATAACTACATTTGTAAACTTCCGGCCAGAACAGACTGAGTGACTCATGTCATCACTTCCGGCATTTGGTGCATTCCCTTTCCGTAAGAAGGCAGTCGTTTGTATTTTTGTTTTCGGAAAATGTATTTTTGTTTTGCACTTCCCGGCCACCGTAATATAGACACGCGCACAGACACACGTCATTGGTTTTCTCTGTAATAGTGTAAACAGTAACAGTGATATCCTGGTCATGTGTGTATAGTGGAGAAAGGCAAAGCAGGACAGAAACACAAGTGTGTGTTTGCATATGTAATTAAAACGAGTGATTTCCACCCCTTCTGCACTCGGATAATCCTTAAGGTCCATCTGGTCACAGAGGGATTTGATCACTCTCTTCATGGCAGGAGAAGGTCAAGCTCACAGGGAAAAAATGCTGAATTGGCTGTCATCGCTTAAGCCACAAAAAAAGTTCTGTTGTAAAATTTCGAGTTCAGCTCAGAAAATATACTGAGACTATACTGATTGTAATATAATTCCGGTTATGATATTCAGTCAAAATCATACTGTCTAGGTCTTCACCATGGGACCTCAGTTTTTATTTATTTATTTGTTTGTTTGTTTGCGCCGAGACCAATAAAGGTTTTCTGACCTTCTGAAATTGTCCCAGTGCAGCGTGGTATGTTATATAATTTATAATCCATTGCTTTTTTTTTTACCTGTTTACTCTGATCTCAGTATTATTACGTTTCATCTGGGTTGGGAATGACTGTAATAATATTAATGGCTTTATAATTCTAATACCACAATTTTTTGTGTTGATCTGTTTTGTCCCATAGAAAGCTCAGGATGACCTTCTTTTATAACTGGTAGCACATATTGTTTGCCCCAAATATAAATCCACTGTGTAATATATTTTAAACATGATATATTTTTATTTATTGTCTTGTTACAGGTATAATGCTTAGTAAATCTTTTGATTAAACATAACATGAATAGATATTCAGTTTTGATGACTGAAGGCCATATAGCATATAATCTACATTCTTACCATGCCATTCAGCGGACTTCTATGCCCTGTGGACGGGCCGCTCTTAAATAAGATTTTGTGCTACCAGTTACCTTCAGAGGTCACATAATTAAATAAGGTCCACCTGCATCCAAGCATCCAGTGCGTGCGCGTGTGCGCATGTGGGTATGTATATATGTACAGTGGGGCAAAAAAAAGGATTTAGTCAGCCACCAATTGTGCAAGTTCTCCCACCTCCAATTTTCGTTACAGGTACACTTCAACTATGAGAGACAGAATGGGGGGAAAGAATCCAGCAAATCACATTGCAGGATTATTAATTAATAAATTGGTAAATTCCTTTGTAAAATAAGTATTTGGTCACCTACAAACAAGCAGGATTTCTGGCTCTCACAGACCTGTAACTTTAAGAGGCTCCGCTGTCCTCCACTCGTTACCTGTATTAATGGAACCTGTTTGAACTCGTTATCAGTATAAAAGACACCTGTCCACAACCTTAAACAGTCAGACACCAAACTACACTATGGCCAAGACCAAAAAGCTGTCAAAGGACACCAGAAACAAAACTGTAGACCTGCACCAGGCTGGGACTGAATCTGAAATAGGTAACAGCTTGGTGTGAAGAAATCAACTGTGGGAGCAATTATTAGAAAATGGAAGCGATACAAGACCACTGATTATCTCCCTCGATCTGGGGATCCACGCAAGATCTCATCCCCTGGGGTCAAAATGATCACGAGAACAGTGAGCAAAAATCCGAGAACCACATGGGGGACCTAGTGAATGACCTGCAGAGAGCTGGGACTGAAGTAACAAAGGCAACCATCAGTAACACACTACGCCGCCAGGGACTCAAATCCTGCAGTGCCAGACATGTCTCCCTGCTTAAGCCTGTACATGTCCAGGCCCGTCTGAAGTTCGCTAGAGAGCATTTGAATGATCCAGGAGAGGATTGGGAGAATGTCATATGGTCAGATGAAACCAAAATAGAACTTTTTGGTAAAAACTTAACTTGTTGTGTTTGCAGGAGAAAGAATGCTGAGTTACACCATACCTACTGTGAAAGGGACCAGGACGACTGATCCGTGTAAAGGAAAGAATGAATGGGGCCATGTATAGTGAGATTTTGAGTGGAAACCTCCTTACATCATCAAGGGCATTGAAGATGAAACGTGGCTGGGTCTTTCAGCATGACATTGATCCCAAACACACCACTAGGCAACGAAGGAGTGGCTTCATAAGTAGCATTTCAAGGTCCTGGGGTGGTCTAGTCAGTCTCCAGATCTCAACCCCATAGAAAATCTTTGGAGGGAGTTGAAAGTCCATGTTACCCAGCAACAGCCCCAAAACATAACTGCTATAGAGGAGATCTGCTTGGAGGAATGGGCCAAAATACCAGCAACATTGTGTGAAAACCTTGTGAAGACTTACAGAAAACTTTTAGCCTCGGTCATTGCTAACAAGTATGTGAAAAAAAATAAAAAAATACTTTTGAAAAAGTAGTCTTTTTTTTCTCACATACCATACATTTCGCTCTACTTCGATGTATTGAGCAGTGTTTTACGGAAAATCGTCTCAGCACCGTTTTTTATATATTTGTATATGCACACACACATTTTCATTAATTTCATAAGCTGCTTAATCCTCATTAGGGCTGCAGGGAGGCTGGTGCCCATCTCAGTCGACTCTGGGCGAGTGCAGGGTACACCCTGGACAGCTTGCCAGGCCATCGCAGGGCAAACACTCACACAACCATTCACACTTACACCTGGAGTGAATTGGAACAGCCAATTAGCCTACTGTGCATGTTTTTGGACTGTGGGAGGAAACCAGAGTACCTGGCACAGACCCAAGGAAGCATGGGGAGAACATGCAAACTCCATACAGAAACATCAGACCCAGGACCTTCTTGATGTGAGGTGGATGTGCTAACTACTGCACCACCCTGCCACCCTATCTATATATGAATGTTCTGAAAGGCCCCAGAGTCTGCAACACCACTAATCAAGAGGAACCAGCGTGAAAGTGTCACCACGAAGACCAGGAAGCTCTCCCAACAGGTTAAGGTTATAAAATAGGTGAGCTCTTGAGAACCCCACGGAGTCCATTTTTTGTGCTATTTCTTCTTTGCTCTTGCAATAAGAGATATTTTTCAATCATTCATTAAGGTTGTTGGAATGTTGTACAAATTGACTGATAAAACCCCACAAATCTCAGTTTTAATTACAGGTGTAAGGAAACAAAATAGGGAAAATGCCAAGGGGTAAATACATTTGCAAGCCACTTAGTTGATTAGGCGGAGGCCTGTTCCTTGCAGCAGTCAAATGAAGTCATAGAATAGTTTAATTCCATATTTTGTTGCTTTTTGTGAAGTTAGTGCTCATACCACGTACGATGTGCTCTCCTCTGGACACTGGCATTAGGCCCATAACAAAATTGGAAGGATGTTCCTGGCAACAAGCTGATGAAGTTCTGTTTGGTAGGGGAAAATGTTAATTCCAAATGTTCCTTTTTACAAAATAATCTTATGAGTGATAAAAAAGGCCAGCTAGCATTAGCTATTAGCTTAGAATAAATCATGACCGTGTCTTTTTTTTTTGTAGTGACCTTTCAAGTCACAGTGAGCTGATGTCCTATAATTAGGTTAGCCAATCAGAGCATGCACTACGTTAACAACTAGGGTAGAACAAAAATACATACCCACACAACACAAAGTCACATTTTCCATTTAATTAGTCACCTTTCTGTGTTAGCAAAGTTAAATAAGTGAATAAATAGATTTTTATAAGAAATGCATATTCAGTAGTTTGTACATATACAGTATGTATTAAAGTGTACATGAGACTTCAAAGGAATTCTTAATATGGCTCCTGAAGTACGATTCTCGCAAGCTGAGTCATGTGTGTAGAGACACGACACCCATCAGCAGGCACATATTGCAGACCTCATTCATCAAGAAAATAGCCCTAAAGATCAACCTGGATAGCTTTTGCAGAAAATACTCACAATAAAATTATTTGACGTACCCTTTTACACCACATACGCCCTGCTTTTAATTCTACTTACATTTCACTACAAGGTAAATATAACAAATAAATCGAGTAAATCTACTAAAAAACTATTGCGTCAATATTGAATATGTTCTGGACCTTCTGAAGGCTGCAACCATTCACATAATGATGGAATGATCTATAGTTCTACAAACTTTATTTCTAACAGAGTATTAAATACTATCTGATGCTTGAGGGTGACACGTGATCAAACAAAGTCTGTGATTTTGTGATCACTGTATGAGACTATTATCCCTAGATATTTCTTGTTGCCTATAGTGGAGTGGGTGGTGTGGTGGTTAGCATGTCTGCCTCATAGCAAGAAGGTCCTGGGAGGCTGGAGCCAACATCGGGTGAAGACGGTGTATACCCTGAACAGCCAGCCAGACCATTGCAGGACCAACCCACACAACCATTCACAGTCACACCTGGGGGCATTTGGAACAGCCAATTAGCCTAATGTGCATGTCACTGGTCTGTAGGAGGAAACCAGGGTGCCCATGCAAGCACGGGGAGAACATGCAAACTCCACCAGAAATGCCTGGGACTCAAACCCAGGACCTTCTTGCTGTGAGGCAAACATGCTAAGCCGTTCAAGGTGCAGCCCGCCTTCACCCAGCGTTGGCTGAGCTGAGTTCCACACTTCCCATGACCCTAGTAGTGGAGTAACAACGACATACATTATTACCTGTACATGGTTGGATCCTCGTGTATCCGTGCACTTGAGTCTACTGTAGTTCTGTCTGTATGCCTTTGCAACTATATTCCAGCATACTGCACCATGTTCTTTAAATACAGTTCACAAAAAGGTTCTTCCTAAAAAAGTTAGTACTTACAGAAAGGTTTCTTTAGTGTTGCATGATTCACAAGTTTCAAGGTTCCTGGAGGTAGGTATCAGAACCTGGAATAATGCAATTGGAGCCATGGTGACAGCCTCATAGGATGGAGGTGAGGAGGGCTGAGAGCCCTCAATCAGCTCCTCCCTGGGGTCATAGTGCTCCTTAATCATATGTCCAATGGGCCCCTGCTTTCCTTGCACCTTCATTGCCATCTCTTGGTTTATTTGTTGGTACAGATTGGAATTCCTGGCATTCTTTATCTGCTGCCTGACCAGGTGTCTCCTGTATGCCCTCTGGATCACGATGACCGAGACCTCTTCCTGCTTGCGCCTGAGAGTGGTGGTAATGGGTTCATAGGAGGCTTTGGAAGGGTTGGATATCATAAACCTTTCCTCCATCTGCTGTTTGAGGGCATCCATCTCACCTGATTCACCCAGGACTCGTTTGGTGAAGGCAAACAGTATATCCAGGCAGTGGATCTTGTCCCCACTCACCATGGGTAGATCCATTAAAATCAGTTTGAGCTTGTTGGGTTTGGCAATTCGAAGCGGTTCAGCAAGTGTATCTGCGAAACTGGAGAGCTTGGAGTACTCGATGAAATGAGTTGCCTCTACATCAAACTTCTCCCATACCTCGTAGAACATCTCAAAGTCGTCCTCACTAAGAGGCTCAGTGCTCTCCTCCGTGGCCACACTGAAGTTCTCCAAGATGATGGCAATGTACATGTTCACCACAATGAGGAAGGAGATGATGATGTAGCTAACAAAAAAAGTGATTCCCACTGATGGGTTTCCACAGTTGCCCTTTGTGTTTGTTCCCGTGTTGATGAAGTGCGGGTTACATTCCTCTGGTGAATTGCTTAGAATAGGATCCAGGAGATTGTCCCAGCCAGCTGAGGTGGTAATCTGGAACAGGCATATAATACTGTTGCCAAAGGTTTCAAAGTTAAACATGTCATCAATCCCACCTTGCTTCTTCACATAGGCAAAGTTGGCCATCCCGAAAATGGCATAAATAAACATTACAAGGAACAGCAGAAGGCCAATGTTAAAGAGGGCTGGCAGTGACATCATTAAGGCAAAGAGTAACGTCCTTATTCCCTTGGCTGCTCGTATAAGCCTGAGGACTCGTCCGATTCTGGCGAGCCTGATCACCCGAAATAGGGTTGGAGACACAAAGTATTTCTCGATGATATCAGCCAAAACAATTCCTGTAACAAGAAGCAAAGTAAAGCTTTTCAGATTACAGTGAAATGCAATTATACGGATCATTTATTCTATTAGGGTCAGGGAGGCTGGAGCCTATCTCAGCTACCTCTGGGCGAAGGCATGCTACACCCTGAAAAGCTCACCAGAACATCACAGGACCACGACACTCCAAGGTGCAGCCAGTTAGCTTAATGTGCATGTCTTTTGGACTGTGGGAGGAAATCGGTGTCCCCTCAGGAAACCCATGCAAGCACCGGGAGAACATGGAAATTCCACACAGAAATGCCCATACCTGGGACATGAACTCAGGACCTTCTTGGTGTGAGGCAGACATGTTAATCACTACGCCACCACACGTCAACTAAGTGTCATGTCAGGTTAAAGACAACAAACACTAGGCCGACAATAGGATTTATAGAATTTAAAGAGGTTCCTCTTGGATGTTTTGCTAAAAGGGAAACTGTCTTGTACATTCATTTATTTGCCGAACCGCTTACTCCTACTAGGGTCGCAGGGAGGCTGGTGTCTATTTAAGCCGAGTCAGGGTGAAGGTGAGGTACACCCTGAACAGCTTGACCATCACGGGGCAAAACAGACACAACCATCCACATCTAGGGGCAATTTGGAACAGCCATGTAACCTAACGTGCATGTCCTTGGACTGTGCAAGGAAACCGAAGTACCTGGAGGAAACCCACGCAAGCACAGGGAGAACATGCAAACACCACACAGAAACACCATTGCTGAGCCCAGGACCTATTTGCTGTCATGTGTACATGATGATCACTATGGCACGGTGCCACCCTGATACTGTCTTGTTGATCTCCAAAAATACAAACCAAAGAACACTTCAGGGTGCACAAGAAGCTAAAACCAATATAGCGTAATCTGGCGATACGTACCAACAATAGACAAGACGACCACTACAAAGTCAAAGATGTTCCAGGTGACGGTAAAGAAATAGCAGCGGAGAGCAAAGATCTTAAGGAGGCATTCGGCGGTGAAGATGACGATGAATGCCAGGTTGATGTTGTTGAGAATGGACTCCATTTGTGGAGACTGCTCATCCGTCTCGAGCATCATGGTGATCATGTTCAAAATGATGAGCATCATGATCGAGATATCAAAAGCTTGCTTGGAGACCAAATCAAAGAGGAAACCCTGCAGAAGATTCTTGATTTAAAGACCAAACAAATGTGTTAGTGACAACAAGGTGTATGTGTTAGTCTATGAACACTACGTCTCATAAATATGTCAAATGCTTTCGTTTATACCGCTGGTCTTGGGATGGGCTTCTGCGGCTTTTTCGACCCCAGTTTTTTCATCGCGTTGTAATACTTTTTCTGTTCCTCTGTCATGAAGATGTCCTGTCCACCTTGTCAAAAATGAACATCATTAGTATTAAATATCATTGAAATCTCAGTTCAAATATTTCAGGTGAATTAGCTGGGCGTCAGCACCTATCTTCCTCTTCTGCTGATTGAAGTTGTCGATAATTACACCGATAAATAAATTTAAAGTGAAGAACGACCCAAAGATGATGAAAATGACAAAGTAAAGGTACATGTACAGGTTAATCTCCTTGATAGGCTGCTCTTCTACCTGGGAAGAGAAAGAAAATATAAGACGAGCACTAGTTTTCGATTTTCACTCTTTCCTTTCTCAGAAAACATTCTAAATTGAAAATGGAATGATTAGCAGTTACCCCACGTGAGTCCACTGCTGCGTACATGATTTCCATCCATCCTTTGAAGGTCGCCTGTGATTTCAAATAAGAGCAAGAGCATAAACATTAACCTCTCAGAGAAAACCCACTCACTCACTGAGACGCTTAATCCTCTTAGGGTCGCGGTGATCTCAGCCCAAACTAGGCGAAGGCAGCATAAGGCTAACTGGCAGTTTTACCCCAAATTGCCCCTGGGTGTGGGTCTGAATGGATGTTGGCTCTGCGATGGTCTGTTGAGCTGTTCAGGGTGTATGCTGCCTTTGCCCAGAATTGGTTGAGATAGGCTCTGACCCTAACAGGAATGAAAGAGTAGCGGTATTGGTTAATACTTACAGCGAAATTTGTGTGTAATACATTTAAGTGACACAGACGCTTATTTTACCATAAATAACCATGAAAAGCACAAAACTGGCCGGGCCACTGCAGGCCCAACACTCACACAACCCTTCACACTCACTCCAAGGGGCGATTTGGAGCAGCCTATTAGTCTACTGTGCATGTTTTCAGACTGTGGGAGGAAATCAGAGTACCCGAAGGAAACCCACACAAACACGCGGAGAACATGCAACTCCACACGGAAATGACCCGAGCCCGGGAATTCAACCCACGACCTTTTTGCTGTGAGGCGGACATGCTAACCACAAATTAATCAAAGAAGTAATCTGTTATTCGATTACCAAAACGCTCCTTTGTTGCAGCTTGACCCATAATGGATAATGAATAAATTAAAAGATTTGTGACTTACTACTTGCAGAAGTGACAGGTAGCCCAACCCTACGTTGTCGAAGTTCACCTTGACCTTGGTCCAGTAGAACTGAGTGTTATTCATGGCCAGGCAATCGGATTTATTGTTCACGATTGAGGCGTTATGGATGTAGCCTGTTCGGTTGACACACTTTCCAAATTTTCCAGCAAAGAGATTGACCCCCATGATGCTGAAGATAAGCCAGAAGATCAGACACACCAGGAGCACGTTCATGATTGAAGGAATGGCACCAATTAAAGCATTCACCACCACCTCGACAAAATAAAGAAAAATATCACCATGTTAGACCGTACAGCACTACAACAGGGCACTCATTTGTTAACCTGCTTAATCTTACTAGGGCCACAGGGAGGCTGAAGCCCATCTCAGCCAATTCTGGGCGAAGCTGAACAGCTTGACAGACCACTGCAGGGCCAACAGACACACACACAGAACCATTTACACTTACACCTAGGTGCAATTTGGAACAGCCAGTTATCCTAATGTACATGTCTTTGGGCTGTAGGAGGAAACCAGAGTACCCAGAGGGAAACCCACACAAGCGGATGGTTACATGTTACAAGTGATATAACGGCTATGACACAGGCTACTCTCCTGGTGCCAGGAAACCACAGCCAGTAGATTGAGATAAGAAAAGTGCCTTACCCGCATTCCTTCAAATCTGGAGAGGGCTCTTAGGGGACGGAGGGCTCTCAAGGTCCGCAAGGATTTAATTGCTCCAAAGTCAGAGTAGCCCAGTGAGTTAGCCACCAAGCTAATTAACGATACCTGCAGGAAGAGGCGAGAGAATGCTGCAGTTTGAGATAACGATGAAAAGTATTATCGACCGCTCATGTTGTTAGTGTTTTAAGATTTGACCATCTATGAGGAATTATTAAAAAATTAATCAGAGTTGTAAAGAAAACTATCTTTACATTATGATTTAACATTAGTAGAGGTTTTAACTATCATGCTAATATATATGGGATATGCTGTATTATGAAGGCATGTGGTGTAGTGGTTAGCACGTCTGTCTCACAGCAAGAAGGTCCCGGGTTCGAGTCCCGTGCCTGGGCCAGAACGTTTCTGTGTGGAGTTTGGATGTTCTCCCCATTATGTATTTGAACTTTGATCAAATCCGAGATTGTTTACGCAAATGAAGTTTTGATGATGTTCCAATCCGTTTTTGATTCACTTATTTGTACTGCTTTTTCTTATAGAGTCACAGAGAACCTCGAGCCAATCCTAGCTGGCATTGGATGAGAGGCAGGGTACACCCTGAACAGGCTGGCAGTCTACTGCAGGGCTAAAACCGACACATCCAACCATTCACACTCACATTCACACCTATGGGAAATTTGGACTTGTTTCTTGACCTTATGCGGCTTGGTTGGCAGAGTGGTTAGCACATCTGCCTTACAGGTGTTTGCATATTCTCCCTGTGTCTACATGGGTTTCCTCCGGGTTGTCCGGTTTCCTCTTACAGCCAAAAAATATTAACATTAGGCTAATTTGCTGTTTGAAATTGCCCCTAGGTGTGTGTGTGTGTGTTTTAGCCCTGTGATGACCAGGGTATAAATCTCCTTTGTATAGAGAGGCCATTCTACTTTCATGTCTTATGATGACACACAGGGTGACCCAATAAAACCTCCCACATTTCAAAGGTAAATAAAAGAAAAATAGTTAAACATTATTTTCACTCATCGTTCGTAAAGAGTAGGCCATTGGATTGCTGTCAGAATGATTAGGCCCAGCGATGGCCCGGGGAGCTGTGCAGGGTGTACTCTGCCCTCGCCCAGAGTCGGCTGAGATGGGCGCCAGCCTCCCCGCGACCCTAATTAGGATTAAGTGGCTTAGAAAATGAATAAATAAATTCAAAGTTGCAATCTCGAGTTTGTAGAAATTTCTACACTCTATATTTTCACTCTATTCTACATTCAGTGCACACAGTATGTTAATCTGCCTTTGAATAACTCGTTACTGATGATGTTGGAAATGACAGGAGGTAAATGAAGAGTTAAAGAGATGACAACAAACCAGGATAATTATACACACGGACACATGTAGTTAGTGTATATACAGTACATACCCACATACTCAACCATATATGCATATTCATATACATATATAATATTTTGAGTGAGGTTTTTATAAAGAATTTAATGGTAGTAATATATAATGAAGAATATGGCTTATTTGAGTACAGATTAAGTAGAAATAAGGGCCAAAATTGCATCTGAATGTACATAGATAAGGATAGGGTGTAATCTTTTTCATTTTATTATCTTTTGTAGATTAACTTGGAATTTTTCTCATATAAATTTTTCAAATCCCAAAATGGCTAGTTCTTTATAAAAGGAAAAAAAAGGTATTTAATTAGAGGGATTTGTAATATATCTAAAGAAGATCCAAAAATTTGATGAAATGAAATATAATAATAATAAAATCACATCAGCCAGTTACCGCTGTAAGCATGATAAGCTACATCATTTTGTCTTCAACTGCTACAACTTCAGAAGCTAAACTACAGTGGCGCTAGGAAGTTTGGGAACCCTTAGAAACGTGTATACATTTCTGCATAAATATGACCTAAAACAACATCTAATCTTCACACAAGTCCTAAACATAGATAAAGGGAAGCCAGTTAAATTAATGACAAAAATATTTTACTTGGTCATTAATTTATTGAGGAAAATTATCCAAGATTACATATCTGTACGTGGCAAAAGTATGTGAAACTTTGATTTCAGCATCTGGTGTGACCCCCTTTTGCAGAAATAACTGCCGCTAAATGTTTCCGGTAACTGTTGATCGGTCCTGCACATCAGCTTGGAGGAATTTTAGCCCATTCCTCCGTACAGAGCAGCTTCAGCTCTGAGATGTTGGTGGGTTTCCTTGCAGCCGTCCTGGCCTAAATGCAGAAAAACAGGCCCAAACCATGATACTAGCACCACCATGTTTCACAGATGGGATAAGGTTCTTAAGCTGGAATTCAGTGTTTTCCTAACTATAATTTCACCTTCAAATTACCTGCAAATTCTAGAGATTCACAAACTTTATCATTTTTCTCAATAAATGAATGACCATGTAAAATATTTTTGTCTCATTAATTTAACTGGGTTCTCTTTATCTATTTTCAGGACTTCTGAAAATCTGGTGATGTTTTAGGTTGTATTTACACAGAAATGTATACAATTCTTAAGGATTCACAAACTTTCAAGCACCACTGTGTGTGTGCACATATATGTGAGTATACACACACACACACACACACACATATATATACACACACACACACACAGTTCGGTTCTTAGGTATTTGGACAGTGTCATCATTTTTGGCTCTTTATTTGCACTTGGACCCATTTGCCCATGTAATATTAAAAAATAAAGTTTAAAACATATTTCTATGCAATTGTATGTCCAATTTAATAACTGTGTAAAATTTAAGTCAAAATAATAGTAAAGACAATTTCAGTGTATTACAAAGTGCCACCGCTTTATTTTTTGACTTATTCATACTGAAATTGCTGATTTTCTGGCATGAAAGTCAGACATATCTGGTCAAGTTCAGTTATTGGCTTCACAAATAAATATTACAGATTTGTTCTACTGTGTTTGATTACAAAAAGAAAACTTTGGAGTGTGAAATGGGTGTTTAATGTGTGTTTTTTACTAATCTTGTTATATTTTGACACAAAAAAAATCACCCTTTTAATGAGATGGGCCTCTAAACGTAACGTCTGTCAAGATCCATATATTTGATATCTTGGTCAATATGATATATATACCGGCAAATATCTGTACTTGGTTTTAGTAAACTGGACAGAAGGTAGCACTGGTTGCACTCAATAAAAGAATTGTCCGAAAAAATCCATACAGGTCGTTCTATCAACATGAAGTTTGTCCATACAACTGGTTACGTGAGCCACTGCGAGAAGGTAAGTTACGTGCATTCATGGTTTTTGTCACATATAATTGATTCGGATTGTGCAGATTGTACTGAAATTATGTCACTATGTATTAAACATGAAACTTTCTAGCAGCAGTGTAATATTTTTTGTTTGGCTGTTTTGTAAAACAAGAAAAGCTGGTTTTAGTCTCAAAGTGACGGACTTTGCTCAAAAATAACGTAATCTTGACGGACAAGCAGAGTCTGTCATGTTACGTGACATTTATTGTGACGTGAAGCTATAAATCAACAGAATGTTTGGAAACAATATTACCATGAAGTGCATGTGTGCGATATTAAAACCCACGTGATTGTAACAGATACAGGGACACTGAAAACAAATGTTAATGTTACGTGGTGTGTCCGTCAATGTTACGTGACATTAATTTAAAGTGGCTTTAGAATTTATTCTGTGGATAATATCTTATAATCAACATTATTGTTTTCTTTAGAGTCCTAACTTTGTAAATTGAGTAGAATTTTGATTGTTTTTATGGTTTACATTTTTTAATAAATGATCCCCAGAATGTACTCAAGATTATACTTTTGCTTCTACACTACCATAATGATTTGAGATTAACCAGTCAAGATGAGATTTAGGTGTAGATTTTTAGATGTAATTTAAGGAGTTTAACGAATGTATTGTAAAAAGTCATTTAAATGGTTAAATACCTCTTAAATTACAGCTGAAGCTCTACACATCATGGACTGATTCTGCTGTGCTAGTGTACAGAAACAAAAATAAAGTGTGACCCTGTCCAAATACTTATGGACCTCACTGTATATAAGTAATTCCTATTTTTCACGGCCTTACAAAGAATAATTAAAAGTCACCATTATTAGTATCTTCTGTAGATAACTTTTGGTTAATGAGTTAATGCTATTTTAATTGGATATAAAGGCCAAGGTCCTAAACATATTAACCCAGTAACATTATTATATTAAATAGTGCATTATAAAAGAAAAAGTGCTCTGAATGTAAATGAAATGCAAGCTTCTCATATTCCCATGTCACAAAGAAAGACAGTGGCATTTATATCTCAAAATAGATTCTCTGAATAGTAGGCGGCTGTAATGAAGTGAAAACAACTCATCCTGAACTCACCTCTGACCTTTGAATTATGAACTTACCCTATCGTTAGAGGTGTGTGTAGAGATCTGAATAGGATTAAACAGGCAGATGAAACCAGGTGATATGCAGGTGATATGCAATCAAAGTTTATTCAAACAAAATACAAAGGTGTGTCTGTGTGTAAGAAAGAGAGATTCAAGTATTCATCACAGACATAATATGGGAACTAGTCTGCCTTATGGGGACAAAACGTAAGTGCCGCAACAACAAGGTTTGCGACCGGTTGACGCTGAAGCCATTAGTGGCTGAGTTCTCATGGAAGGGAGATGGGGATGGCATACACTCACCTCCCTGTCACTCACAGCGATCACCAGCCAATCATGGACGCCTGTGAGCTCCTTGTATAAAGGGGTGGATATCGCTGTCCTCCCCGAGTGTGTCAGGCCGCCCACAAATGCTCATGCGTGGCGGTTTTTAAACGGTAGTTGTTTACGCCCCTACCTGGTTGGTGGCGGTCGTATGTGATAAGGAGACAAGACTCGACAGGTGGGAATTGGCTATGACTAAATTAGGGGGAGGACAAATCTGAAAAACCCCACCCCCCAAAAATGAAAGTCCCCATAATGCAAATCAATAAATTCTAAGAAGACATGTTTCAGATTAGGGTAAGGGTTAGGGTTAAGCAAATAGTGGTCAGGGTTCGGGTACGTCTTCAGGCAATGAATACAAGTCTATGTACAAGCACTGCCAAAAATTATGATATCACCACTTTTGGATGATATTCATTGAATGATTTATTTTAATAAATAATAAATTTATAAATTACATAATCATAGACATGTCACAAAAATATTTTTATTCAAAATAATCAACCTTCTGGCTTTAAGAATCATTTCTTTTTTTTTAAAAATGTAAAAAAAATTGTTAAAAGTAAAAAAAAAATTTTTAAAAGAATGGAATTGCACATTTTTTTCTATTAGATCAAACAGAGTGGGAAAAATATGGAATCAGTCAATGCTGAGGAAGATATTTACATTTATGGCATTTGGAAGATGCTCTTATCCAGAACAACTTGCATTTATTGTTTTTTTTTTTTATACAACTGAGTGTTAAGGACCTTGCCAAGTGTAAATGTCCCAGCAGAGGCAGCATGGTGGTACTGGGGATTAAACCCAAACCTTCGGTGAGTAGTCCAGAGCCTTAACCACTGAGCCACCACTGCCCATGATGTTACGGAAGCACCCTGTAATTTGCAGGTAGACTCTATGTTCCAACACCTCAATGGTCCATGAGGCGATTGGTCCAACAGCCCTACTCATATAAGATGGTCATCTTACTCAGTGTGGCTAATGTCATAAACACAGCAAAACAGATGAGGAACGAACAGGCGGAAACTGGAGTCGATGCCAAACGAACGCCATCTTTAAGACCTAAAGAGAGAAGACTGCTGATGACCGGCTGAAAGTGATACTCAGTGACGAATCACGGATCTGCATCGGGTGACGCGATGATGCTGGAACTTTATTCAGAGCCATTCCGATGAAATTTCTGAAGAAGACCTGCACATTTCCACGATCACTGATGATCTGGGGCTGCGTGTAAAGGTACAGG
>JAOUQZ010000022.1:5733735-5776110 GCA_028564935.1 Neosilurus hyrtlii
TTTATTTATTTATTTTTTACAAAAAGAAACAATTCAGTGAACATCTTCCAAGAGTGGTGATTCCAAGGCTTGTATTGTCCCCTGAAGCTATGGAAACCAGACTGTGTGGGTGTTGGTACTGTATATCTCAAATGAGCACTGTTTGAACTTTTTGGGCCTGTAAAGTAACCAAAGTGCCCTTAAAATGAGTTCATTAATAAAAGGAACCGAGAGCTGATAAATCAAAGCAAGACTGTGTACTCACGTCCACTATCAGGAAATCCAGCCAGCACCAGTAGTTTGTGAAGTACTTCTTAAAACCATATGCAATCCATTTCAGAAGCATCTCCAACACAAAGATATAGGTAAAAACCTTGTCTGCGTATTCCAGCACCACTTTCACCACCTTCTTCTGTTCAATATAAATGTCTTCAAACGCCTAAAACAAAAGCATTGAGCAAATGTTACTACATTTATTTCACTCACTCGTCTCTTAATCTGCTTAATCCTACTAGGCTGGCAGGGACACCGGGGTCTATCGCAGCCATCACTGGATGGATGAAGGCAGGGAACATCCTGAACAGTTCACCAGTTCAGTGCCGGGCCGACACTCATTATTCATACTTACACCTAGGGGCAATTTGGAACAGCCAATTAGCCTAATAATGTCTTTAGACGATGGGAGGAATGCCTCCTGGTCACCCCCTTTAGAGGTTTTCCAGGCATTTCCAGTCCAATTAGGAGGAAGCCCCAGAGCAGACCCAGAACTCATTGGAGGGATTATATCCTGTCTGGCCTGGGAATGCCTCAGGATCCCCAGGAGGACCTTGCGAGTGTCACTGGGTAGAGAGATGCCTTGTTTTCCCTCCTGGACCTGTTGCCTCCAAAACCCAACCTCAGATAATGGAACAGATGGATGGATAACATAATATATTAAGTTTGATCAAGTTTCAGAAATAAAACACCCACCCACCCTTTCTTTTATATTTACTTTCAATATGTCTCTGCACATCAACTAGGATATAAGTATTAATTAAACAGTTTGGCTTGAATCAACACTGGTAATGTAAGTGTACTGTACATGAAAATGTTACATGTAGCCTCCTACCAGAGCACCGCTGCTGAGGAGGATCATGAAGATGATGAAGGTCTCAAACCAGCTGTGCTCCACAATTTGGTAGCAGGTCTTCCTCAGCCTCCACCAGAACAGGCCTGGTCCCTGGTTCGTGTTGATGTCACACCACTCACAGTGACGCATACAGACTGAGCATATCCAGAATAGTTAGAGTTATTTTTAATAATTAGAGATGGTAAAAGAGAGAACAAAGAACACAATCATCTTAACACCCATCGTGATGCTCTGGAGTACATAAGAAATGTGGTCCTACATGCCTGAAGGTCCTGAATTTACATTTACCATTTAAACTGTGACAACTAGAGATACTGAGAATCTAAGCTTAAGGATATGGTCTAAAATAGCCAAAGTTCTGGATCAAATCATAGAGATATAGAAAATGGAAGTCTGGCTCATGTTCTGCACGTTTCATGTGGTTTTATATTCTTATTATCCAGCAAAGACTTGTCCATCACTTACACTCAGGGAGGCATTCTTCTGGCTCCATGGTGTCACCAGCTAGCTGGGTGTCCTCATGCTCTCCTGCTGGATTCTGCAGGTCCACAGTACTTCCTTCTGAGAGGCTGATCACTTCCTGATAAATCCAAATGACTGGTGTTCAATTCTTCTATATTCATTCTATAGTAACTACCTCAACTGAACCCTGTTGAGTGCTCAATGTTTAAAAAAAAAAAAAAAAACATTACCTGCCTCTGTTACCAATATCAGTTCATGCAAGCTTGAACCAGTTTGGTGGATGGTTCTTCTCTAAAGGTTACTGAACTATGGAATTCACCATTAATTATTAGTCATTTTTTCATTCATTAGCTCATCCACCTAATCCTACTAGGGTCGAAGGCAAGCTGGAGCCTATCCGAGCCTACTCTGGGCGAAGGTGGGGTACACCCTGAACGATTGTTCACCAGTCCATCACAGGGTAACACACCTAGGGTCAATTTGGAACTGACAATTTACCTGACGTGCATGTCTTTGGATTGTGGGAGAAAACAAGATTACAAGGAGGAAACCTCTCATAAGCACAGCGAGAACATGCAAGCTCCAGGCCGAAACACCCTCATCGAGCCCAGGACTCAAACCCAGGAACTTCTTGCTGTGAGGCAGACGTGCTAACCACTACACCACCATGCCACCCAGTTAATGATAATGATTATTTTGGTAAGAAGCCAAATGGGATGTAACCAAATTCACCTGGTTCACTTGGAACCCCCTCTTATTAACTAATTATATCGTAAGGTTCCCTACAAAGGGTGGAATGGTGGCATAGTGGTTAGTACTTTCGCTTCACGGCAAGAAGGTCCTGCCTCCAGGTGCTCTGGTTTTCTCCCACGGTCCAAGATTTGCACATTAGGTGAATGGTTGCGTGTCTGTGATGGCCCTGCGATAGTCTGCTGAGGTGGATATATATATATATACATATATATGCTTATATCAGTTTCTCTTAATGATTATAAATTCACATGAAAAACCAGTAACAATCAACATACTGGTTTGTGTCCCTCATCTTCTGATGTGTCTGTGTCATCTTCCTCTTCCTCAGGAAACTCCATGTCCGATTCTCCAGGTGCTATTGGAACACATAAGTTTGAGCTGGGATTGGTCATGTAGCTATCCTCCCTTTCTAAAGTGCCATGTTTCTCTGCATAACTACTGACTCTCCCAACAGTCCCATTAGATTCAACATGGTTGGTGCCGTGGCCCTTCATGGCTGTCTGGGTTTTCTCATCTTTGTGCCAATGTTTGGCTAGATTGCCATTGAAGAAGTCCTTCATGAGTCCCAGGATCCAGGTGAGACCAGCATATATGCGTGCAAAAGCTATTTGCAGGTTGTTCATCTCACCGTCCTCCTCTGGAGCAGACAGATTATCAGAGCTGAAGGAGCTCAGCAACAAAGCCAGGAAGAGGTTCAGAACCTATGGAAAGAGAAAGACTCAGAAAGAAAATATTCATTCATTTGACGAACCTCTTTATTCTACTAGGGTCACATTTGAACAGCTCATCAGTCCATCACATGGTCAACACCCACACACATATAGGGGCAATTTCGAACAGCCAGTAAGCCTAATTTGCATATCTTTGGGCTGTGGAAGGAAATTGAAGTACCCAGAAGAAATCTACACAAGCATGGGGAGAACATGCGAACTCCACACAGAAAAAAACCCTCATCAAACCTGGGACCCAGGACCCTCTTTAAAGCAGACATGCAAACCACTACACCACCGTGCCACCAAAGAAAGAGAATATATCTCTTTACTTGCTTTTCAAAAAACTTCACGGTTCACAGATACAACATTTGTAACGGGGCATTACTAGACATGCATTAGCCTTAGTGGAATGGTGTCAATGGCTATTGGATGCGGAGTACCCCTTAAAATACCTATTTCTGAAGGCTTAGTATTTATACCACAGCAAAGTGGGCTCTCGTCCCAAGATTCCATTTAGCAAAATGTTGCCTGATTCTGAAATATCAGCCGATACTTTATCCCCAATTTTCCTAATGAGCGTTAAACCTATAACCACAAAGACAACAAATAAGGACACTTCTTTTGTAGCCACTGGACTATGATCATTAAACAGCACAGGCCCTTAGAGATGACCCAGACTTTACAATGTTTTTCAAACCTCTGCACAGAATACTCAAGATATTCCAAATTTAGCAGCTTGCCAATAAATACTGGAGGTGATCCATGTATCCATGCCCAAATCAAACCTTTTCTTGCTGGCAAATACCTACCACTCCCAATTCTTCATTACTGGACTTATGCCATAGATTTTCATAGTGCTCTTCCCTCTTCCCTGAATCCAAGGGCATGATAACTATTCTTGTGGTTGTGGACCACTTACTCAATTGCCGGACTGCGTAATACTATTAGGGTTGTGTGGAGGCTGGAGCACATATCTGCCATCACAGGGTAAAACCTGAACAGCTAGCCAGACCATCACAGGGCCAACACACAACCATTTACATTCACATTCGCAACTTTAATACCCTGAGGAAACCCACGCAAGCATGGGGAGAACATGCAAACTCCACCCAGAAAAATGCCCGAGCCATGGACACAAACCCAGGACTTTCTTACTGTGAGGCGGACATGCTAACCACCACGCTACCTGTCCTCTCCAGGCCCTACTCGTGGTCTTTAAAACTGCTCTGCTGCACAAACTCAATAATAGATGCCAACATAAATTATGGATTAAATAAACAGTTGTTAACTAAACAAAACGTCAATAAAACATCATGATTGTTGTCATGCAAACATACTAATAATATCCTTCCAACTCACCACCAGGTTTCCAATGACCATGACAAGCATGAAGACAAGGATGCAGAGTGGTTGGCCAGCCACCTCCATGCAGTCCCACATGGTCTCGATCCATTCACCGCACAGCACACGGAACACAATAAGGAACGAGTGGAAGAAGTCCTTCATGTGCCACCGTGGCAGCGTGCAGTCCATGCTGATCTTACACACACAGTCTTGATAGTTCTTTCCAAACAGCTGCATTCCAACCACAGCAAAGATGAAGACGATAATGGCCAGGACGAGGGTCAGATTTCCCAGGGCACCCACAGAGTTTCCGATGATTTTTATCAGGGTATTGAGAGTGGGCCATGACTTAGCCAGTTTGAAGACCCTCAACTGAAAAGAGGATGGGTGGATGGAAGGAGGGGGTGGATAAAAGAATGGATGTGTGGGTGGACGGATAGAAGAATATAAGGATGGGTGGGTGTTTGGATGGAAAGATGAAGTTAAACTGAAGTAGTTCTTGGTGGGATAATTTCTAATATGTCCGAAACCTGCAGTTGCTCTGATGTGACCTTACCAGTCTGAACGAACGGAGCACAGATAATCCCTCAACATTGGACAGACCAAGTTCCATCAAACTCAAGCAAACAATAATCCCATCAAAGATGTTCCAGCCTTGTTGGAAGTAGTAGTATGGGTCCAGAGCAATAAGCTTCATTACCATCTCAGCAGTGAATATACCAGTGAATATCTAAAAATGAACAATGATGTATAGACTCACCAACATGTTATCATCCATATCTTTTGATCTGTTTTATAAATGTGCATAAATGAAACAGTAAGAAGTCACTAAGTGACAGTGTAGCTTTGACAGTGTAGTTTTTTGTGATTTCCCCCCAATTTTCCTGCCCTAATTTAGTCATACACAATTCCCACCTGTCCGTATTGCCTCCCTATCATTTGACCACTAACAACCAGGGAAGGTTGTAAAAGCAAACACGTGACCCCTCTGTGATACGTAATGTTGCCACCAGCATTTGTGTTAGGGTTGGCCTAACACCCCTACAGGGAAAGTCCTATGCACCCAGAGGAGCTCATAAACACCCATGATTGGCTGGTGATCACTTTGAGTGACAGGAAAGTTAACGTATGACATCCCTCCCTCCCATAAGACCTTGGCTAATTAGCTCCTATGGGCCCCCAGCCACAGATGGCTGTGGCATTAATATGGATTTGAACTTGCAATCTGCAGGTTGATAGTTGTGCACCTTGTCGATGCACCACTCGGGACCCAGCTTTGAGCTTTTAAGTACACTGTACTTGTAATAGTCTTTAACATGACCAGGTAATGATGGCATCAGTCAAAGAAGCAACCAAGAGGACCAGAAACTGTTTACAGGATAATCATAGCCCAAACACTCAACAAACTTGGGTTTTATCGAAAAGTAAGCAAGCCAAAAGAAATCCAGTTCGGAGTTTAACAAAAAACGTGCTGAGCCCAAGATTCTGTAGTCTGAAAACCTTTAGTCTGTGTGAAAAAAGACACCCAATACTTCCAATTACCTTGAAAACGCCATCCCAACAGTGAAGCATGGTGGTAAGTGGAAGTATGGGGATGTTCCAACAGCCCACTGCTACTACATCCCTACTCATATAAGATGGGCACCTTGCTAAAATCAGAGTGACCCTACTCCACCCTTTTGGCTGTAACTGTCAGACCAATGGGCAGTCCAATGTAACTACATAGTAATATGGTCATTATTTACTGGTCAAGGACTTGGATTTATAACATGGCCTGAACCACATAGACGCTTCATAACATTATGTACAGTGCATTCTCACCAGGTTCCCCACAGTCAGCATTCCATTAAATTCCTCAGTCATGGGGTAATGCTCCAATGCCATAAAGAGTGTGTTGAGCACAATACAAATAGTGATGCCAAGGTCCAGGAAAGGGTCCATCACCATGATCTTTATAAACTCCTTTAAACCAAGCCATGCAGGAGAGCATGTCCATATCAGATACTTTTTAGCAAACACATACCAGCAAGGAGGGCATTTCTGACGAGGCACTTCAAATTCTGAAATATACAAATAAAGAAACATAATTACGATAACACAACCTGTAGAAGGATACATGCCTACCAAATCTTTAAAGGTGCCCATTCAGCAGTGAATATCTTTTGTGTTTTATCTTCCATTATTAGTTCATTTTGGCTGAATCATTTGGCTGTTCATTTTGGCACAACTGGTGAAACTACCCTGGCCCACAGGCTTAGTATCCCTTATTCATTAACCTGTTTTACATCTTGTTTTGGTTCTGTGTCTGTTTACAATTACAGTAACAAGTCCGAATGACTGAAGGAACGATTTTCTGCACTGATTTTTTTATTGCTTGCGTCCTCCATGTCCACGATTTTTCTAACGATGATAGTTCAGCACTGTGCTCTTACCTCAAGGTGCCAGTGTTTACTAATATTATTGCGCCCATTACATGGCTCACTGACACTCAGGTACCGAAGTAAGCAAATGAAACATGCTGAAGGCAATCCAGTGGCCTACTCTTTACGAATGACAGCAGTGGTTCTTTTACATGCCTCTCTCTACAGGCAGTGAGAGACATGGCTGGCCTTTGATAACCCAGTTAGCTGCACTGGGGGACAGCAGTGACAACTTGGTGATGAGATCTTCGGCTCAGTAAGCCAGCACCCTACTACCAGGCCACCACTGCTCCAGAAAAAAAAAATTATGAGACTAAATAAAAAAGGTTAAAGGTTAAAGCACACCATCTATGGCATCACTGAAGAAACTGGCTGAGCTGAGTTCTCGCGTCCTGCAGGGAGATAGAGGTTCTACCTGCCCAGGTTCCATCGATTTGCAGACTTTGTTTGCATGGTCTCCAAAACCTGCCAGCTCCTGTTAGTCATCAGAGACATGGTGTATGCTTAATGCATTTTATATTCGCAACAGAATAGAACTTATTTCACTTATATGCAGTGAGATTATCTTTATAGCCCAAAGTAATATTAACTTTAAACAAAAAAAGTCTGTGCAATTCAATAGTGCTGTTTATCTGACCTCTTTGACTCTTTCCATACTGTGTCCAGGAAACCAGGTTGGTGTGTGTGTGCTGTTGCTCACAATTCTCGTCTGATCAGGCAAAAGTTCAAGCCGCCCATTGATGGCAAGGCTGGGGATAAGAACCTGGGAGCAGTGGCTCTTAATGCTGCTTGTGCGCCGCTTGTGCCATGGGATCGCTGCGGAACCTGCCCGACTCCGTCCCTCATAAAGGACATTTGTGTGATCTTCAGCCTCAGAGTTTTTGCGTAGATAAAAAGTGAACACACTGCTATTGCTGCTCCGCCGTGTGCTCAAAGGATGGGAGGAAAGTGTGGCTAGGAGTGGGTACACCAGCTGAAGGAAAAGATGAAGAGTGTTGGGAATAATCAATAAGACTTTAAGGACTGTTAGACATCGTCATCTTCAAATCTCACCTTTTCATCAGGAGGATCACTTTCTGCTTCGTCTGACATGGTTCTGTAGGATCTGAATCGAGGTTCTCTGGACCCTTTGCGACTAAATGGTAATGGAGATATCTCTTGAGATGGACTTAGTTCTGCTTCCTTGTTTCGCTTTCTTAATGCCTGGCCAAAAGCATTCAAAAATACTGTTTTCATTTGATTTAAAATACCACTAACCTGATTGTGTCCTAATCAGATTCAAAGAGCATCATACGTGTTTACATGTTGCCAAAAATATTCAGTTAAAGTGGAATTAAACCCAATGTTAATACAATTTGCATACATATGTCAAAATTCACCATTGTTATTACAAATCAAGTAATAAATCCGTACGCAGGGGGTGGAAGTGATATCAAAACAACAGTTGTTGCTGAGGTGTTGTGCCTGGTTTTAGAAGTTTATTAGTTTATATCTGATTTGTTAGTTTAATATCTGTATACTGTTATTGTTGCCGGTCAAGCGCCTGGCATACCGGCATCTTGCCTTCCTGCAACTGTTGGTTCTACTTAATATTCTCACAATTTTACACTCTCACCAGAGTGAAGCGAACTATGGCAGCGGTGTATACAGATATGTACTTCAAAGCTAATGCAAATCATCATCAAAAGCTTTTTAGCAAATTAGATTTAAGTACGAGGTGGCACTGAGGTGTAGTGGTCCTGGGTTTGCGTCCAGGGCTCAGACATTTCTGTTTGAAGTTTGAATGTTCTCCCTTGTGTTTGCATGGTCTTCTCCCAGGTATTCCGTTTCCTTCTACAGTCCAAAGACATGCACATTAGGCTAACTGGCTGTTCCAAATTGCCCCTAGGTATGACTGCAAACGGTTGTGTGTGATTTGCCCACCTTTACCCATTGTTGGTTAAAATAGGCACCAGCCTCGCCGCAAATTAACGAGTGATGATAGAGCGAGAGAATGATATGTAAGTATAAACCACCCGATGATGAAAGTTTACATATTTTTCAGTGTAACCGACACTGAAAGAGAGTTTGGAAGGCTTTTGTTTACTCCCACTTTAAAGACCTTAGCGACACATGAGTGTTAACTAAAATAAGCCTAATCAGATCCATAGCTCCATGATAAATGATTAATAATAAAGATTTCTATACAAGTTATATATTATACCCTCTGCTCTCTACGAAGCTGCTCCATCACCAGCTGGAATTCTCGCTCTTTTTGCCATGCCTCGGCAATGGTGGCCTGGTTCTGTTCCTCGTATGCCATGGCCACCACAGCCAGAATCAGGTTTACAAGGTAGAATGAGCCCAAGAAGATCACCAGCACAAAGAATATCATGTAGGTCTTACCAGCTGAACGTAGAGTCTTCCAGAAGAGAGAGGAGCAGACATACATTTTAAATTATTGTGAGATCATATTTATAATACTTAGTAATTATAGAAAAACCCAAGCTACCTGGTGGTAGAGGTTTTCCCAGTAGTCTTGTGTCATCAGTCTAAAGAGCGCCAAGAAGGCCCAGCCAAAACTGTCGAAACTTGTATAGCCATAGTTTGGGTTTCTCCCAACCTTCACACACTCAAACCCATCGGGACACTTTCTGTATTGCAAAAGTGAGACACAGTTCTCATTCTCAAATTAAGACAGTATACCTACCACGATAACCAAACAGGTAAAAAATAATAATAATGTGCAGGACATTTGATCACTAAGGAGGGAATACTTGTTTATAAATGTTGTCTATATACCACAGACATTTGAGTGTCACAGGATGAAAAGAACACCAGCAACTGACAAATTTTTCATTAACATTTTTGAATATGGTGGCAGGGTGGCATAGTGCTTAGCACATCCACTTTACAATAAGAAGGTCCTGGGTTTGAGTCCCAGGTTCGATGAGGTCGTTTCTGTACGGAGTTTGCATGCTTTCCCGATGCTTGGTACTCCTGTTTCCTCCCATAGTCCAAAGGTGTGAGTGGGAATGGTTGTGTGTGTTGTCTCTGCAATGGACTGGCGAGCCGTTCAGGGTGTACCCTGTCTTCACCTAGAATTGGCTAAAATAGGCTCCAGCGTCCCTGCGACCCTAGAAAGGACAGGTTGTTCCTGGGGTCATATTGTCTGTTTCACACATTTTCCAGCGTTCGTGTGAGTTCTGTCTGGTCTCTCCTGTTTTTTCTCACTGTCAAAAACCCATAATGAGGTGGGTTGGCTAAGATCAAATGCTAATAGGTGAAAATGAGCAGGCTGCGCTAGCTGGTCTGGCATCCCTTTCAGGGTGAATTCTCAGGTAGTGCTCAGTATTCCCAGGATAAGTTCCAGCTGCTGGAAGCCTGGTGATGTAGTGATTAGCACATCCCTATGTATCACACTGAGATGGCTCGGAGATCTGATTAGAATTCTGGAGGAGCTGGAGGAAGTGGCTGGGAGTGGGACGTCTGGACCTCACTGTTTAGGCTGCTTCCCCGCGACCCGACCCCGGATTAATCCCCGGATTTACCTTTGAAACGTGGGAAGTTTTACTGTGTCACCCTGTAGGTAATCATTTTATCCGAGAAATCCTTAAACTACAGAGGCCTCATCAATCATATACAAGAATAGATTTAAATGGGATTTAAAGAATATTCTTATACTAAGAGTATCTATGTGCATTTTAATATTTTTCCCCAAACCCAATGCCCTCATCATGACATCACTCTGTTACCATGGTACCAATGGGTTTAAGTGATGGCCATGCAACGCATGAGCGAGGGATCATTTGGTAATGTAACTACAAACTATAAAAATCTTTTTGTGTTTGAGAGAGAAAGAGATATGCAAAAGTTTCTCTTAATGACTCTTTGTTTTTTTACTAATATATTACATAATCATAGCCTGGTAGGGATACAGAAGGAAGTGGTTAGGTTGTTAGGTAGTTACAGTATAAACAAAAAACAGGCATTGATTACTGAAGAGAAGAGAATCTGTTACGCAGTCTGACCTACTCAGGGTCTCTATAGTAACAATGACCTGGAGGCGGTGACCAGCAGACACGGTGGTGAAGTGGCTCTTGGGAGCAGCCTCTTCACAGTAGAGTGTGTATGTATGCGTCAAAGTCAACCGAGAAGCGCTTTTGATTCTCTGACTGCACTGAATAATTACATGCAATTTAAATGTCCACTTCTGAATGACCACTTTTCATTTCTATGTGAGTCGGTACTAATTTAAATCTAAA
The DNA here is from genome assembly GCA_028564935.1 of Neosilurus hyrtlii. Lineage (NCBI taxonomy): Eukaryota > Metazoa > Chordata > Actinopteri > Siluriformes > Plotosidae > Neosilurus > Neosilurus hyrtlii. The sequence continues at coordinate 5,744,780 of JAOUQZ010000022.1, forward strand.
ATACATAGGAAGAAACTTGTTGAAGAAACTTGATTCATCCACAAGTGCAATTGGTTGGAATTTATGTTGCGTAATGGTTAGAACGTCTGCCTTATAGCAAGAAGGTCCTGGGTTCGAGTCCTGGGCTCAGGCGTTTCTGTGTGGAGTTTGCATGCACTCACAGTGCTTCCACGTTTCCTCCGTGTTCTCCGGTTTCCTCCCACAGTCAAAAATAAAACATGCATATTAAGATAATTGGATGTTCCAAATTGTCCCTCGGTGTGAGTTTGAGTGTGAATGGTTGTGTGTGTGTTGCCCTGCGATGGTCTGGTGCCCGCTTTCACCCAGAGTTGGCTGAGATAGGCTTCAGCCTCCCAGCGACACTTTCAGCAAATTAGTGAGTGAGTGAGTGAGTGAGTAAGTGAGAATACCTGGAGGAATCCTACACAAGCATGGGGAGAACATGATGGCTCCGCACAGAAATGCCCTAGGCCAAGGTTTGAAACGGGAACCTTCTCGCCACGAGGCAACAGTGCTAACCTCGGAGCTACTCCACCACCACACTGGTGTCCAGCCCTCCAGTCAATGCTAGTGACTCCTGATGACCCAACACCAGTTTAGCTTCAGAGAAGCTTGAAGAGGAACAACATGAATGTGTGAGAATGCATGTGAGAGAGAGAGAGAGAGAGAGAGAGAGAGAGTGAGAGAAATGGACAGTAGCCATAATCCCCAATATTGTGCTAGATTGCAGCCATTAACAAATGTACACAAGAGCTTAGCAGGACCAGATGTGCATTTAGAGTACAAGTCCTCCACACATCACTCTGTATGAGCTGTGAGTTAATACTGGACTGGAATGAGAAACTCGAATCCAGCCCTACAAGCATGTATGAGAAGAGAATGTTAGCACACACAGTTCACATGCTTATATGTATAATGGTTTCATAAAGACATTGTGACTGATTCCATTTTATTTCTGAGATACCACTGTATTTCGTTGAGAGGAGCCAGTTAAGGTGACTCGAGCGTCTGATTAGAATGCCTCCCGAACGCCTCCCTGGTGTGGTGTTTCAGGCATGTCCAACCAGGAAGAGACCTGGGGTCGACCCAGAACATTCTGGAGGGACTATGTCTCTCGGCTGGTCTGGGAACGCCTCGGCCTCCCCCTACCCCCCCACCCCCCCCTTCCCGGAAGAGCTTGAGGAAGTAGCTGGGGAGACGGATGTCTGGACCTCACTGCTTAGGCTGCTGCCCCCGCGACCCGACCCCGGAACAAGCGGATGAAGATGAAGATGACCACTGTATTTCATCTTTATTTAATATATCTGGAAATTGAATGGCTCCATTATTTGACAGCTTTCTATTTTAAGCTTGGATTTCATCTCCAGCATGCTCTCTTCTTCTGTTTAGAATTAGTTTTTTTCTGATTTGAAACACGGTGGTGACATTTGGTGGCACGGTGGCGTAGTGGTCAATGCGTCTGCCTGATAGCAAGAAGGTCCCGGGTTCAAATCCCGAGCTCGGCGAAGGCGTTTTTGTATGGAATTTCTGTGTGTCTCTCAAGCTACCCTGATATTGAACTGGTGTTGGGTCATCATGAGTCACCAGCAAAAAATTCGTGTCTTTGAACACTATTGTGGTGGCCCTGTCGATAGAAATAAGATTCCGGTTTCAAATCACCGTCAAGGGCATTTCTGTGTGAAGTGTGCATGTTTCTCCCCATGCTTGCATGGGTTTCTTCAGGGTACTCCGGTTTCCTCCAACGTTCAAAGACATGCACATTAGGCTAAATGGCTGTTCCAAATTGCCTCAAGGTATGTATGTGTGTTTATATGGTTGTGTGTGTTGGCAATGGTCTGGTGAGCTGTTCAGTGTGTACCCCGCCTTCGCCCAGTGTCGGCTGGGATGGGCTCCAGCCTCCCCATGACCCTAATAGTAGGACTAAGTGGTTCAGCAAATAAGCGGGGGAGTGAGTGTGGAAAAGCCCTTTAAGTGACATAGGTTTCACAAAATCTTTGTAAAAAGAGTTCTTACATACCCGGCATCACTGCTATATCCACATATTAAGGCGTCTTTGGCTCCTTCAATCTTATAAACGTTTTCTGAGGAGAAAGTGGATGGTGCATTTAATGGCGAGGTCTGGGTAAGAGCTACTGTATCCCAGAGCTTGACTATACCTTCACTGCTAATGAAGTCCTTCATGGAGTGCCAGGTCTTGTTGTTACAGAAAAAGCTTCCATTTCCTGGATAGGTGTAATTTACACAGTGAGCAGTACTGCGAACACATTTCTGCCGTAGGACACCCATGAAGAGCTGGAGACCAATGAGGGCGAAGACACTAAGGCAGAAGACGGTCAGGATCATCACATCTGCTAGCTTCTTTACCGACTGGATCAGAGCTCCCACAATGGTCTTCAAACCTGGACAGACACAGTGCATCAGCATGTATTTTAGGGAAACTAGTCTTGAAATTCATTAGTTGAATCAAAAGGATATCTTGAGTGTTTTTCCAAAGACAGGTGACTAAACACATCCACTTTGAAAATAACCAGATATGTGTTTTCCGAAAAAGGCCAGATCGAAGGACATCAAGATCACTTCGACTGTTCCATGTGATGGTAACAAACCGTGACCAAACTTTGTAAGAATTTAAGCATTATCCACGCAGGATAGTAGGATTATTATTCGTTCAAGAGATTTTCTCGTTTCTGATTGGTGGAAAGCCATCAAATAATTCTTGGCATTGCATCATTGCCATGGAATAACTGAATTATTCCATTGTTGCCATCAGATAAGACAAATAATTATTGTACCACTGGCATGCACATCATAGTAATGTGACTGTCTACTTGGAAAATACAATATATGGACACTTGACCATCAGACCCCTATTTAGCTTCTTCCCAAAGTTGGTGCCACAAAGTTGAAAGCACACAATTGTACACAATGTCTTTGTCTGTTGTCGGGGTACAATTTCTCTTGACTGTAACTAAGAGACATAAACCTGTCCTAGCATGTCTGTCCTCCTGTGCACACATTGTGCACCATAAAGACATGCCTTACAAAGGTTGGAGCTGGAGAACACGAGTCCCTTGCATAGAGCACTGACCTCCACCCCACTGAACACGTTTGCAAAGAACGCCAACTGCCCCAGGTGTCCCCGACTGCCATCAGTGCCTTGACCTTAATAATGCTCTTGTGCATGAATGATCACAAATACTCCAAAATATAGTGGAAAGCCTTCCCAGAAGAGAGAAATTTAGAAAACAGAACCATCAAGAAACACATATGAGCATTATGGTCATGCGTCCCTCAACTTTTGTCCATGTAGTGTATTGTGAATGACTATTAAACCAATCATTGCTAACACCCACTCAACCGAATAATTCTCCATGTCATATTCCACCTCATATGCCACCTCATTCCACCAATGAGATTGCTCCCTTCCCGTGAAGTATACACTACCATATATCGTGTATGTAATTCTGTCAGTAAGGGTTCTTACCTGGGATGACGGATATGGTTTTTAGGGCTCGCAGGACTCTGAATGTTCTTAATGCTGAGACATTGCCAAGATCCACAAACTCTGTCACATATCTACACAGAGTGGAAATCAGATATGAATCAGCACTAGCTCCCATCCACACTGTAGTAAGTATGTGAGAATAATGGCATTGCCGATCTAACTGCAAAACGGGCTCAGTGCAACTTACCTTACCAACTCCAGACTCAATATTTACTGTTCCTTCTTAGCTAAAGTCATGAAAGATGTGGTAGCTGCATCATTCAAGCATTTCCTCAAAAAAATATTACAACAGCTTCTTAATAATATTTCCCCAATATCAAGTTTCCTGAGTACTAGATCATACCTTTCCTTTTGTTTTGCCCTAAAGACTAGTTAACGTGCACTAGTTAAAAGTGCAACTTAAAAGATTTGTTTGAAATACATCGTATTTACATGTGAAAAAAGATCAAGCTTTCAATTACAAAAAAGTGTACCCTTGAAGGTACTGCCTCAGAAACAAGGAAAGGGACCGATTTTTTTAAAGAGAGTTCCTCACAGTAAAATACATTTGAATTCTATGAAAGACATGCTTCTTTCACCCAAATGATATAAGTTGGCCACTGCCCTCGAAGGTGAGGGGTGCCTCAGGGGTCAGGCCTTGGTCCACTACCCTTATAACACAGCAATGACCTTATTATGACTATGCTGCTGATGACACCCAGATATACTATATGTCATGCCATCACCACTACTACCACTTCACAGCAAGATTTGGCAACATAAACTCCCTTTCGCACGCATTTGCCGAACCGCATACTTCTGTTGGAGTTGTGGCTCAGTTTACACTGGGCAAAGCTGGGGTACAATCCATCGCAGGTCAAAAACGGACACAACTATTCTCACTCACACTTACACTTAGGGGCAATTTGGAGCAACAAGTTAGCCTAACGTGCATGTCTTTGGATTGTAGGAGGAAACCAGAGTTCCTGAAGAAAAACCCATGCAAGCACAGACAGAACATGTGAACTCCACACAAAAACACCCCTCCAACCCGGGATTTGAACCCAGGACCTACTTGTTGTGCTAATGTGCTAATCACTACGTCACCACACAGCCAGACAAAATAAATTTCATATTAAAATAATTTGTAAACAATAATTCTCTCAGATCTTTCACAGGCCAAGCTAATTTTCAAAAAGATGTCATGTAGTAATGAGACTGTTTGTTTCAATCTCTCTTTTTCTGTCATTCGGTGTTGCTCTTTGACTATTCTTCTAGCAGTTAATCCACATCACTAATTTGGTCAAGCTTTAATGCTGTATATGTAGGTCATCTGAACAATAGCTTACTGGCTACTCTCTCTCTCTCTCTCTCTCTCTTCAAATTGTCCCACTCTCCCCTTTTTTCCACTATCGTTTTCTTTCTTTTAAAATACAACATATCTCTGAGTGCTCCATTAACCATCTTTTTCTTTTTTTTCTTTTTACTTACTTATGAATGTCAGATTTTTTTTCTTCTTCATGTAATTTTAGTCGTATTTCATTTCTACCCATCAAGTATTGCTCCCTATCACATACGACCCCCACCAACGAGGGAGGGGTGTGAGCATGCCTATGCCCACCCTGTGACACATGATGATGCCACCGACATCTTTTCCAAACTGCTGCGCATGAACATTAACACACTTGGGGGCGGGGTCACTATAATATATGGCTGAGCTCACAGACTCCTATGATTGACTGGTGATCACTGTGTGACAGAGAGGTGAGCGTATGCCATCCCCCTCCCATGACAGCTCGGCCAATTAGCCCCCATGGACTCCCGGTTGCGGATGGTCATGCACCTTGTCGATGTACCACTCAGGACCCCCGTGGTTGTAAGATTTAAATGAGGAATACGTACGCCATAACGATGACACTGAAGTCCAACCAGTTCCATGGATCTCGGAGGAACGTGAAGGGTCCAATACAGAATCCTCTTGCCAGGATCTTAATGAATGACTCAAACGTATAAATTCCAGTGAATGTATATCTGAAGGCAAGACAGACAGAAGAAAATATAAATTGGACAAATTAATAGGAACATTTTACGAACTTACAGATTGGGATGAGTAAGTTAAATTAAAGTATAGCAGAGTGAAATAACTAGCATATTCATAATAAGTGTCGTTATTAATGTCAATTTGTTTAAAGGTGCCCATTCACTAGTGAATATCCGACGTGCTTTCAATTATCAGTTCATTTCCACTGAATATAAAGGTTTTCTGGCGAAACCACTCCAGCTCATGGGGTTAGTATCTCTTATCCACCTGTTCTACATCTTGTTTGGGTTCTCCTGCATGAATGTAGCTACGATCTTGAGCATGCGCGATAACTTGGCAGTGCAACATCAATTTGTAGAGAGTGGAACAGTCTGAGGTCAAGTGTTAGACATAGAAGAAGGGATACATTTTTTTTTTTAATTAAAAGAAGATGCTGATGTTTACCTAACAGCACAGCATCTGTTACATTGACACTCTGTAGAGGAGGAAGCAAATAGTTTCTGAAAGACACTGTGGCTGATCCTATTCTATGTCAAGAGATACCAGGTATATGAAATAAAGAAATACAGTGGTATGTCAATGAGCCCCATTAAGCAGACATATTGAAAATATGAATACGTCATTTCTATAATATTTAGTCACTTTACAATATGTTTCTCACACGTGTATCATGCATAGTAAACTAATTCTTTTTACAGGCTCTCAGAACTTTTTGTACTTTTTCTAAATCATGCACTGAACAGATCTGTTATTTGCCCATCCTGGTAATTTGGAAAAATTAAGGAGGGTGCTCGCAAATCAGCATGCTGCATGCCCAGTCACATTCTCTTCCACCTTATCTGCATGCACCCATTGAAGGTCAAGGCATGTTGGGTTACAGCTATAGGAGTAAGCAGTGCATTGAACAGTCATAGTAACCTGCTGGGAATCTATAACATGCTGGTAATACAGTGGAAATGTTCTTGGTATTCATTTTGTTATTGTTGTTATTATTTATTTCCGCCACCCAAACAGCAAGCACATGCAAGGCAAGGCACTAAAGGATAATATAATAAAAATAAAAATAAATAGATAGACAAAATACATCACATGTGAGAAGGTCCAGGGTTTGAGTCCAGGGCTTGGCGAGGGGGTTTCTGTGTGGAATTTACATGTTCTTCCAGTGCTTTCATGGGTTTCATTCGGGTATTCCGGTTTCCTCCCACAGTTTAAAGACATGCACGTTATGCTACTTGGCTCATCTGAATTGCCCCTAGGTGTGAATGTGAGTTGTGTGTGTTGGGATGGTCCGGCGAGCTGTTCAGGGTGTACCCTGCCTTCGCCGAGTGTCGTCTGACATAGGCTACAGCCTCCTTGCGACCCTTAAGCGGTTTGGAAAATGAGTGAGTGAGTGATGTTCTGTACAGTGAATTTTTGATCTGTTGTAAAAAATCTTCACTATCCATACTACTTACTTTTATTCGGGCCACGGAGAAGCTAGAGCAATTCCCATCTGACTCTGGGCGAGTCTACTGCAGGGCCAATACAGTCACATTCACAGCAATGAGAAATTCAGAGTAGCCAGTTCACCTAATGTGCACCTCTGTAGCCTCTCAGGTATTTAGGGTGTCCCTCAGTAAGCTGACATCCGCAGTCAACCTTACCTCAGGCTGTCATCCCCAGGCTAATGGCTAGACAGTGCAAACCATCCAAGCGCTCGCCAGCTTCCTTTGAGCTTACTGTAACAGCTGGGCGGAGTACCATGGCTGCGCAGAGTATACCCAAAACTAACAATGTCACTCCACCATCTGCCTAGCGCCGTTTGAGTGTAAGCTCGGCCTCTAGCTCCTGCTCTCACCCTGTGATTCTATTACCATCAACTCCACAGCACTGATGAATGGTCTCGTGGGGCGGGACAAGTATTTCGAGACCAGGTTCGGAGATGTGTAGGAGAGACGCTGATCTACGGGGCAGGTAACCGAGTCTGGCTATTGACTTGCGATCTTCATCTTGGGTATCCCTGTAAAATACTTTCTCCTAAATTTATTGGGTGTTTCTTAATTAATACCAGATTAATCTCAGATTAATCACTTTTGAAAATCGATCGGCAGTCGATGGTCCATGGAGATGTGAAACCTGTGCTTCCAGGATCAGACTCCACGGTGCGATGGGGTCGGCTCCAGTATCTGGTGTGTTGGGAGGGTTATGGCCCTGAGGAGCTGGGAGCTGATCAGGGAGTTCCAACGAAGGAGGTCGTTCCTCTAGCCACACCTGGAGTCCTGGGGCTATCCGTCAGCTGTCTTTGCCATGGGTATGTCCTTGCCTAATGGGTACCGTTATATCACTGCCGTCTTCGCTGCATCTCCGGCAGCCTGGTTTCCTGGGGCTATTTTTCAACATGAAATATTACATAAATCCAGTTACTGATTCTAAGACACTAATAATCAGCATCTTCTTAGGTTTCTGGGGGGCGCGGTGGCATTGTGGTTAGGACATCCACTTCACAGCAAGAAGGTCCTGGGTTCGAGTTTCGGGCTTGGCGTGGGTGTTTCTGTGTGGAGTTTGCATGTTTTCATCCGTGCTTCCATCTGTCTAGCTGTCATCTGGATACTCCGGTTTCCTCCCACAATCCAAAGACATGCATATTAGGCTAACTGGCTGTTATAAAATTGCCCCTTGGTGTAAGTGTGAATGGATGTGTGTGTGAGGGACTGGCAAGCTATTCCTCCAGAGTCGGTTGAGATAGGCTCCAGCCTCCCTGCAACACTAGTAGGATTCAGCAGTCCTGCAAATATTGCAGTTTTTATAGGGTTTTTATATATATATATATATATATAATATTTGATCATTATTATCTGGAAAAATTTCTTTATCAATATCTATCATATCATTTCTTTAACAAAGGCAATTTAAAAAGTAGAAAAGGGGGGTCGGTGGTGTGGTGTTTAGGGTGCATGATTGTAAGGTTGTGGGTTTGAATCCCCATTAAATGGCCATGGTCTTAACCACAAGTGTGCCTCTGTCCACCCAGCAGTATAAATACTGGGAAGGTAACCTGCGATGTACTAACATCCCATCCAGGAGGAGTTGAACTCCTAGTCAGTTCACGCTACAGAAACCGAGATAAGCTCCAGCTTTGATGAGGTTTGGGTGTAAAAAGCCCAACAGACTTGACTTAGTATAACTTTTTTTTATTTGTATCTCGATTAATTTGATGCAATCACCAGATGGATGCATGAACATTGCAGATCATCAGAGTCACTCTTTCATCTTGTCGCATAATCTTTTGTGGGATAGTTTTTACTGGTGAAGGTGGTGACCACAGTTTTAGTAGCATAACAGCAAACAAACAAGCAGAAGTTTTACTTGAGGGCAGCATCCCAGTGACAATATACAATGCTGTGAAAAAGTAGCTTACCGAAACCGGATCCTCCGAGCAGAGCATCACGTTAATGAAAACTTCGTTTAATATTAAATAACATTCTAATTAAAATATACAGCCTCTACTTCACCCAATGACCACTTACGTGACTTGAGTTTCTTAAACTTCATGATATATCTGACATTTTAAAGATTATGTTGTTGAAAATCTAAAATCTATAACAAACTTTACTGTAAATGCTTGCAGTCTGTCTTACTAAAGACAAGAATATTTTTAGAAATGATTTTGAACAAAAGAAATAAATAATAATTACACATGTTGTTGTTCCACCTTTATCTTTGTTTACAGCACATAATCATCATGGCATTGTTTCAATAAACTTAACCAGCAGAACATTTATTTCCATCCAGTGTCGGGTTCATTTCTCACTGATGTCTTGAATCGATGAGGAAAAAACCGAACCACTCCATGATGTCTTCTCCAGAACATCCCCAAAACTTTCAGTAGGGTTAAGGTCAGGACTCTAGGGTGCCAATACATATGTGAAAATGATCCCTCATGCTCCATGAACCACTCGCTCATTATTCGTTAAATGAAGTTGAAGACTTCAGCTGACTTCATTTTATTGCCACATTAATGTTGCTGAGCCTCGACCAGACCAACTGGAGCAACAATGCCATAGAGATTACATGCTGTGATCAAGGATAAATGCACTTAAAGAAAATATTAGTGTGAGACTTTTTTTTTTTGGCTTGGCAGTGTATATAGATGAAATGACAGTAAAATTGACTTGATTAGTTATTCTATATGAATAAGCTCCATGACCAGCTGCTTTGTGATGGTGGGCATCTGGACCAGAGCTTGCTGTAAAATGCCCAGCTGGGTTTTCTGGCCCTGAAGAAGTGTGGCATCTGGGGAGGGGAGCTTATTTTCACCCTTCTACGCTATTCGCTTCTGCTGCCATCATTGGCATCAGACTCACTTGTTACAAGAACACCACTCCCTGTATGCCAGGCTAGCACTAAATACTGAAAAATCTCCTATGGTTGTTTCTGGAGAGAGAGACTTTTTCACAAGTTGGCGGATTAGCTCCTGTTTTTCTTTGCCAGAAATTAACATAGTGTCAAATGTTTAAATGTCTATCAAGTGTTTATCAAGTGTCAAATGTTTATCAGATAGACCATTTATTAATTTGTTCATTTGGCATTATTATTATTATTATTGTTGTTGTTGTTGTTATAATTAATATGCCTGGCACAATAATGGTATGGTTTTCATTAGCTGCTTCTGTCACTGACGTTTATCTGTGTTTCATGTTTCAGTGACCCAAGAACTTCGTAGCATCTGGCTACCAACCCCCCTCCCTGACCTCCATCTTTACCTTTCACCTCTTCACACCTACATATGACCCCTCTGACCTTTTAGGAAATTAGTCAAACTTGCCAGTAGCCAAATCTTCCATTTCTTGCAGTGTTTGAGCAGTGCTTATCCAGGTCTGTTGAGTTTCACAATAAAAGGTTCAGATTAGAGAAGATTACAAACCAGGGCTAATGAGTTTATCTTTTCTTCCAGACTGACTTGTTATGAATTTGTTTATGAACTTTGCTTAATTTGTTCATCAAGTGCTGTTTATTTGACACAGCTGTCCATAACTTACTCAGGTTTCTGATGACTAAATGTTACATCAGCGCCAAACTCGCTCCCCGACTCTCACACTCCTCGTTCTCAATCTCCCGAGTTCTAACGACCTTCATCTGCACCTAGTTCCCTGCACTGATTAGCTCCCCTATTTAACCTCTCACTAGAGTCGTTCCCTCGTCTAGCCTTGTTCGAGATGCGCGTTCTTCAAGCGGGTTTGGACTCAGGATTATTTACCGTCCGAATCTGCGCCTGACCGATTCCCTCTCCAGTCTGCATTCTTTGCAGTTCTTCACCACCTTCCACCTTCATCCACCTTTGAAACTTCTACCAAAGTTTTCACCGCTTCCTCGTTTTATGTTTTGTTTTAATGGTTGTTTTTTATTTCCCCTCGTGGCGGGTTTAATTTTAGATTCTCTTTTAGTTGTGTTTTTTGTGGCTCACGTAGCCCATGCTATTCTGGGATTATTAACCCGCGTTATTCCATCCAAGTCATTTATTTCTGGGAGTCATTCATAACACTAAAAGCCTTTTGTTTTTTTTGTTTTTTACAAGCGCTTCGATTCCAAATGACGTGTTGCTGCTTTTTGACCAGCAGTAAACGGGTTCGTGAAACATTTTTATTCGGGATTCTTTGAGCCTTCATGCCTAGTTAACCTGCCGACACTTCCACCAGTTTGAGAAATTATTGTAATGAATGATGAATGCTACACAGCAGAAGTAAAAAGTATAAGCAGGATTATAAATTGTATAAAGTTTCCAACCAGTTTGTCAATGTATTTAAAATTTGGGTACATGAACCAGAATGGAGCCTGTTCCCTGTTGGTAGAAAATGGGAACATGTAAAACAAACAAAAAATTTCTAGGTAATTATTTTGTCTCACAAGATGATAAAATCTAAATAAAAAATACCACAGTTTCAGATTCACTCTGGCAATAAAACAGGTGCTAACTGCACGATATATACAACAGAGCACTAGTTAAATAGTTTGCGGTGTAGTTGTTGAGTCCTCAGGCTAATTTGACCAAAAAAAATGAAAAATTAAGAGAAAAAAAAATAAGCCCTTGATATTGTGTGGAAACTAACAGAAAATATGAATTAAATAAATATTTGTAGTAAAGTACTAGTATGGCAAAATTGGTTAAAAAAATTAATTAAAAAAATAATAAAAACTTCCATACAAGAGCACTTGGAGAGTGCAAACCTCCACCAAGCCATACAATAAAATATACAGAATCCTCTGTATATAAAATAAATAAAATTGAGTTGCTATACTACCGCATTTACAAAAAATAGTCATCAGGTGATGATAATGATGTAGCTCCCACAGCCTCCACAAATATAAATTACACAAATCCCGAAATATCAAATTTGATGAAAAATTCTCAAATGATGTTTCAGGGCAACGTATTCCTGTTTCCTGTGTAGAAGTAACTTTAGAAAGTTTAATATGGAATTGTGTGTGTGTGTGTGTGTGTGGGGGGGGGGGGGGGGATATTAGAGGGCCACTCATGGAGTGCAAGATACCTGCACTATGGATAATGAAGGAAGTAGGATCTATATGGGTACCGTTTTATTAATCATGTGCTCATCTTACAATAGGCCGTATAGTATATGGATGTGACCAAATGAGTAAAACCTCTTTCATTTAAAGGATTTACAAGTTGCCTGATGTTTGTCTTTTTAAGATCACTCAAGGTCAAAGTTAATTGTCTCATTTGAAAGTCCATATATGGTTTCCTATTTATGGGACATAGTAATAGCTTGTCTATTGAGACTTGTTTGGAAGTTATGAGCGCTCTATCTACAAAACATTCTGACCTTGACCTTTGAGTGAGACATTTCAAAATCAAACTGTCTCTGGGACACATGGGGAGTATTGTCTCGACCAACTTTGATAAAAATCAGTGCATGGGTGTGGTTAGGATTTTGTTTACAGGCAGGCTGACAAACAAACAAACAAATAAAAGCTTGTAATTAAAGATTCAAATATTCAGAGAATATCGCTTCTGGGAGATATAGGAATTATCGTAGGAAAATGGCCAGATTGGAAGCTCCATGATTTATAACCGCGCTTGGGGCATGATTGGGGTATAAAAAGGAGCCAGGGTGCATTCAAGAGATGAAACTTGAAGGAATCGTGTTGCCAAATTCATCAAAATCCCCTACGATGGAGCATCAAGGCCTGTTACGCTATGTTAGGGTCCATTACGGTTTGTTAAGATCTACTGCACTTCCCACATTCTTTCACGATTGACATCAAATCGTGACACATCGTAATAATCGTGGCAAAATTTTCATGATGATCATGCTGATGGTCAAAAACATGGCCACAAATCCACCAAGTTCCAAATCTCTCACATCGTGGAAATCACGGACTTCACCCCCCAGTGTGAAATCAGTTCATACTGATGGGTGTGGCCTCTTTCAGAACAACCTCGCCCCATCCACAGGATATGTGGTCTTAATAAATGGTTTGATGAGGATTAAAATCATTTAAAACATATTTTATGGCCTTCAGTGTCACCAGGTCCTGAACCTATGGAACACCTACTGGAGATTTGGGAGAATTCGGATGGATGGGTTAAGCCACAACAGGGCTTTCAACACCAGCCTAAGGAGGAATGTGTTTTAAAACAACAGTGTTCATTACTTCAACCTGACTTCAAGAATATTATGTGGAATAATATTTAAGCTGTTTCATCATTTTTGACAACATATATTTCCTTTAGTCTGCCATTTGCGTGTGTATTCATTCATTTGCACAAACACTTTACCCTGAACAGCTTGACAGTCCATTGCAGGGCCAACACACAAAAGCACTCCCAATCACACCTAGAAGCAATTTGGAACAGCCAGGTAGCCCAATGTGCGTGTCTTTGAACTGTGGGAGGAAACCACGGGGGGAACATGTAAACACCACAAAAAAAACATTCTTGCTCAGTCCGGGGATCAAACCCAGGATTTCCTGCTGTGAGGCGGACATGCTAATCACTACGCCACCGTGCCACCTCGTGCGTACTCGGATTGAACCATTCCCTTTCAGTTCTTTCCATAAACCATTAGCACTTCTGTGCTAACAGCCTGAGTGTATGAGCTATGAATATATGTATGATGGTGTGTGTGTGTGTGTGTGTGGTGCAGCTGCTGGGGCCTGTCCGGCGAAGTCGATTAGGTGCAGATTAGATGATGAATGGTTGAGCCTGACACTACGGTGACGTTGTGTTAATTGGATTATTTACACACAATAGGTCCAGTGAACGGCCACCTAACATGCACCGAGGTTAACCCACTGGGGGCATGGGGGTGGGTCTGATCTGTGACCATGCATCAATAACGTAGAACAGAAATATTCAAAAACTGCATTCTAGTAGTTTAAAATATATATACAGGGACTGGATTTGACCACTCTGCACATTTATCTTCCACACTCCCCACTCCAGCGTGACATCACTGGTCTCCATTTCATCACTTATGATTCTCACCTGTAAATATATTCATCTTCGTGGGGTTTTATGGTAATTATTTATTTATTTTTATACAGTTGCTGATGTAAGACTCCACAAGGTGTGTCCTTCAGTTCAGGTTTATACGTGACACCTTTATGACTATGATTTTGAAGTTGCACAGAACCCGACTATTATAAAATGAATGATGTATTCAATGGGATAAAGATCCCAGATGCCCTCTGTGTAAGAAATGCTTGGCGATAGAACCGACCCAAGGACTGATTTCAATAATGCATCGAATTATTTGGGTGGCAGGGTGGAGTATTGGTTGGCACGTCTGCCTCACAGGGATTGAGACGTAAAGCTCTGGCGTTTCTCTGTGGCGTTTGTTCACCCTGTGATTGTGTGGGTTTCCTTCATGTACTGTGGTTTACTCCCACAGTCCAAATACATACATTAGGCTAACTGTCTGTTCCAAATTGCCAGAGGTGGGATAGTGAATGTGAATGGTTGTGTGTGTGTTTGTGTGTGTGTTGCCTTTCAATGGTCTGGTGAGCGGTTCACAGTGTTCACCCCTCTTTCGCCCAGTGTCACCCCACGACCCTAGCTGGTTCAAGTGCATTTTCTCTACCAGAACACACTACTGTGGACTTTAAAAGTGCCAAGATGTTACACTGAGCTTGGGCTTGGTGTGTATTGTGAAGATGCAGTGCTGAAGAGCACACACTGCAACGGAGGCGGACACAAATCCAGAACAACACAGGCTGGGCAGCGTACAAACAGAACCTAATACATAACTCTGTCTTCGAACTAGGCGTACAAACAAACAGGTAGAACAACGTTAATCCCAAGGTGTAGCAAGCTACATCCTTATGTAGGCACATTAGTGTGCCTACTTATGGATTTGCAGTTCTGCTCTAAAAAAGCCGGAGGCTGCCACTTGCGCTGCGGTCCAACTCGGCTACCGAAGCAGTCCTAGCTTTGCTTGCATCATCAATGACGTTGCAATGTACAACATCACATTTTAGCCCAATGCACAGTCGCCTCTGCCTGGTTATCATTTGGTTGTACATATTTCAAAAAAGAAATCTCTACACAGTCTAGGCCTAGGTGCTTCGGTGTGGAGTTTGCATGCTTGCATGGCTTTCATCCATGTACTCCGGTTTCCTTCCTCTGTCCAAAGACATGCACATTAAGCTAATTGGCTGTTCCAAACTGCCCCTAGGTTTGAGTGTGAGTGTTGTTGCCCTGCGATGGTCTGGTGAACTGTTCAGGGGCGACCCTAATCGTAGGATTAAGTGATTCAGTAAATAAGTGAGTGAGAGACAGGAAATCTTTAGCTTGTGCAAAAACATAACAATATACACTGAACTGATGACTAGTCCATGGTTTGTTCCACACTGAAGGAAGTCACTGAGTTACTGTTAGCAATGCCAGAGTGTTTCAAAGGGGTGGCAATAATTTAGAAACTACTTTAAAGAAATTGCAGAATTTAGGGGGTGATCACACTGGAGGTGCGATGAAAAGCGACTGACTTGTATGGCAATTCACAGCTGTCGCTTTTCTTTCTCAAAATGTTGTCAAATTCTTTCTCGTGACGTTTGCGGCAATGTATTTGGTCGCCTGGTTAGTCATCTCATTACAAAAAATTTCAAACATCTTTGAAATTTCCACAACTTCTACAAAACGGGGCTCTGATGTGGAGTAGTTTCAACCTCTTCTCAAACCGTCTGCGTTCTCGTCGTGAGATTGGTCGCAAAGTTGTTGTTTTGCTCGCAAATTATTCGTTTTTTGTTCACAAGGAAAAGCAACGAGTAGGAGACTCCCACACGGAAGGTTTGAGAAAAGAATTGCTGGCATCCACTGTTTTCCGTATTTTATATAAATTTTTTTGCAGTAAAAAAGTTTGAAAAATGGTTTGAGAACAAAATGCGAATAAAATGTGACTGATTCATAACAGGAGATTCGCTTTGTTCGCCAAACATCCGCAAACCAATCAAAAATTACTTGCAAACCAGTCGTAAAAATTGTTGCACGACACGCATTTAATTTCCAAAATATTTGCTTGCTGGGAAGTCCCAATTTTCAAAATTTGCAAACGAATCGGAAAAACAATTTATTCACCCTATTCTATCGCTCCTCTAGTGTGATCACACCCTTAAACTCAAAATATCATGTTAAACTAAAAGTATCCTTCATTACAACTCTGTGTTTCTGTGTTTATCCAAGAGTTGAATTTGATTTATATTTAAAAACAGGAAGCTTTGAAAAAAATAAAAAATAAAAATCTGTTGAAATTTAATTCATGATTTGTTGCTTAGTCCAATCAAGTCCAATCACTGATCACTCGACTGAGTAAAATTTAAATTATATGCTGTTTCAGAAAAGGAAATGCAACTCATAAAATGCCCTTATATATAAATCAGCGACTGGTCTTATATATGAAACTAATCCAACCACTTGCACATGATCATGCCAGATTCACTAACTCACTGCGTATAGACGCTATATAAGCGTGTGGCGAGAGCGTTCCTTCATGCCTACGTGGTCTCTAAAGTGCATACATTCAATGGAAAATTTCCATGGATTGTTTTTTATTAGGCTGAACGTCCCAGGAGCTCGGCGTCCAATAAAACCCAAACCAGATAAAAGAGAGAGAGAGCGAGAGAGAGAGACAGACAGACAGACAGAGAGTGAAAGCTGTAAAACATTTCCATGTCATGTTTTTTTGATGACATGCTCACCTTTCCAGATTTTGAGCGACACTACAAAAAGAGACTGCAAAGCTAAGCACATCAAAAAATTAGTTTTTCTGTTGTTTCATTTAATAGTTTTTTTTGTTTGTTTGTTTTTTATATAGTAATGGTGATAGTGTTACAACCTGACTAAATCACGAGGTCTATTTACTCGCCCGGTTCCCTGTCTCCCTACGTCCTCCACCACTGAAAGAAAATCAGCCCTCCCTGGATGTTTGCGTGTCTACGGAGCACACCGCAGGCCGCAGCAGCTCGTAAAGACGAGGACGAAGAGACACAGAACCATCCGAGTCTGGCAAAGATAAACAAACGAGGGTATTCAGTGCACACTTTATGGGCTGCAAGGAGAATCCTGGCCTCCGTCACAGGCCTGAGAGACCTGGGAATCAATTTACACAATCTTCGAGGGCTTACACACACACACACACACACACACACACACACAGACAGACAGAGAGAGAGAGAGAGAGAGAGAGAGAGAGAGAGAGTGCTCTAGAGTCTGAGTTACAACATACAACTTTAGAAACAACAATAAATGTGCAGATAAATAAATGAATAACTAAAGGTTTTCCTCCTTTTTTCATCTGCGGGTCGGATTTCCCTGGAACCATCTGGATCGTTTCCTTTTCAGCATGCTCCCTACTTCACAGATGCTCCCTTTGTAGTGCCCTCCAAATCTTAATAAGCAGTTAAAATATTTACAGAGCCGCTTTTCTCTCCCTCGCCCCAGCTCTTCCTCCAGCTTTCTTTTCTCTTTCCCTCCCCACCTTTTTTTTTTTTTTTGAATCATTATTATTATTTATACCTTTTCAGGCACTAAAAAATGGAGACGTCCACTAAATGTGATTGATTGGGCTTAAAAATGGCCATTATTGCCATTAAGGTCCACATGTCAGCTGCAGCTTTTGTATGGGGGCCTGTATTCCTAAGCTACCCAGTGATCCATGAGCTGGAGAAGAGAAAAGGCGAAGGGAGGGGAGGGTGTACTGGTCAAAAAAAAAGGAAAAGAAAGAAAAAGAAATGGCTGTGTGGTTCTCTATGGATCTTTTGGTTTGATTCAAAATACAGCTGCGAAGTGAAGTCTGCCGAGAGAGATGAAAGAAAAAAAAAAGTTGGAGAAAAGAGGTTAAAGGGACTGAGACGTTTCCATTCTTTGCGATGAGGTTTGGGACAATAAGATTAATAACTGAGGAGAGCTAATCAAAATTTGGCTCCAGAAATAAGCTGCACAGCTTTGCCGTCCATGTTGTGTCCTTTTTGCTTGTTAGCTCTTTTTTACTCAGCGCATATTCACGTATTCATGCAGCCTGCACTGAAAGCGTAATTGAATTTGTGCTACTCATGGGAACGGGAGGCGTGTAAAAGGGTGGTGGTGGTGGTGGTGGTCATGGGGGTGGGGGGCGGATAGGTTGTTGATGTTGTTTTGTTTGGTGTTGTGTGTCGTATTTGTGCAAGTGTAAGATGCAAGAGAGAGAGAGAGAGAGAGAGAGAGAGAGAGAGATGTAAGGAGGATTGAGGGAGGGAGGGAGGGAGGGAGGAGAGCAAGGGGAGTGTACACTACATGCAGCAGGTGTTAAACACCGAGACGGAGTAATGGGACAAGACATGCATTCAGTTAGGTGTGTGTGTGTGTGTGTGTGTGTGTGAGAGAGAGAGTGGGGGCAGTCTGGTGCGCTGTTTAATATATTTATTTCGTTAAAAATAATTTTACTTAGACTTATTATGATTCTGGGTCAGCACGGTGGCACAGTGGTTAGCATATCCGTCTCACAGCGAGAAGGTCCTGGGTTTGATTCCCAGGATCAGGCGTTTCTGTGCGGAGTCTGCGTGTTTTCCCCGTGCCTGCGTGGCCTTCCTCCGGGTACTCCGGTTTCCTCCCACAGTCCAAAAACATGCACAGATTGGCTGTTGTAAACAGTTGTGTGTGTGTTGGCCCTGTGATGGCCTGGCGAGCTGTCCTGGGTGTACCCCGCCCTCGCCCAGAGTCAGCTCAGATGTGTGCCAAGCTTCCCATCACCCTAATTAGGATGAGGCGGCTAAGACAATGAATGAATGAATGAATGATGACTCTGGGTGAATCAGGTCCTGGGTTCGAATCTCAGGAGCAGGCTTTTCTCTCTTTTTCTCTGCTTGTTTGGGTTTCCTCTGGGTACTCTGGTTTCTTCCCACAGTCCAAAGATGTGCACATGAAGCTAACTGGCTATTCAAAACTGCCCCTAGGTGTGAGTGTGAGTGTGAATGGTTGTGTGTGGTGCTCTGTGATGGTATGGTGATCTGTTCAGGGTGTACCCTGCTTTCACCCAGTGTCGGCTGAGATAGACTCTAGCCTTCCTATGACCCTAGTAGGATTAAACGGTTCAGTAAATGAGTGAGTGTTGATAAGGGGGAACATACAGGTTCAGTCATCGTATGAAGGACCACTAATGATGAGACAAACCACAGAAAAAACCTCCCAATGTTTCCCACAATGTGGCGAAGTATACCAAAGATATAGTACATTCAGTGCTTATTAATGCATCAGTATTTATTTATTATTAATGCACCATAAAAGTCAAGTCCGTATCCTTATAAGGTTAGAGGGATGTCCTGAACCTGTTCTTGGATCAACTGTTTTGTTCTTGAAATGTCAGAAGAAGGGACAGTACACAGAGTTGTGCAACCGCGCCGTACACTTTGTGCATGTGGAGAGCACTTAACACATTTTACTAACATTTATCACAGTGAAGTCATGGGAAATGTACACAGACAAGCATGAGCGCTGCTGACCTAATGGCTAATTCACATACACACACACACACACACACACACACACACACACACACACACACACATTAGTATTGCAATGAGAAGACATGTAAACTCTTAATGTTCAGGAAGTGAAACTCTTAGACGTGTGTGTGTGTGTGTGTGTGTGTGTGTGTGTGTGTGTGTGTGTGTGTGTGTAGCCCATCTGAAAGCCCCTATTAAGGTCTGGGGCATTGGAAAAATAAGGAAGGGGTTATTTCTTCTTGCAGACTTCCTCTTGAAAAAACATAAACTCCATGATTTCCAAATATAAACTCTAGGGACTCACATACCTTTCTAGTTTAGCTCTATATGGGTGTTAAAAAAAATCTAAATAAATGAAGCAAGAAAATGACTATCATCATCGTTCATTTTCTGAATCGCTTAATCCTAATTAGGGTCGCGGGGAGGCTGGTGCCCATCTCAGCCGACTCTGGGTGAGGGCAGAGTACACCCTGGACAGCTCGCCAGGCCATCGCAGGAAAATTATTATTATTGTTATTGTTATTGTTATTGTTATTATTATTACTATTATTATTGTTATTGTTATTGTTATTGTTATTATTATTACTATTATTATTGTTATTGTTATTGTTATTATTATTACTATTATTATTATTGTTATTATGCCCTGCGATGGCATGGCGAGCTGCCCAGGGTGCAGTCTTCCCTCGCCCAGAGTCGGCTGAGATGGGCGCCAGCCTCCCCGCGACCCTAATTAGGCTAAGGTGGCTCAGAAAATGTTATAAAAAATATATAATTTTAAATGTTATCAAAAGTTTATATAATGTATCAGCAATATATATATATATATATATATATATATATATATAATTTTACTCAGTCTACTGTACAAAAGGTCTGGATGTTGTCTGTTTTTGTTTGTTCAAGGTCACAAGGCTCAGACAGGAGATCAGGATTCAGTGGACGGTTGTAATAGAGAAATATCCACATTTCCACTAGCTTGCACATTTTCTTCCCTCGTTTTTGTTTACTATGCATATTTCGTAGCCAGTGTTTTAACTGGTCACGTCCAGCCAATACGCCTCTGCATTGGGTCACTGAATAACGTTGTTTTTATCGTGTTAGCATCAAGGCCACGTGTGGGTAGTCTCGCTAATTATTAATAAGGATATTTTCCATTTTATTTGCACTTTGCAATTTGTTTAAAACATTTTTCCCCCGTACTTTGGACCGTGTGTAAGTGGAATAGGTGCCAGACAGTAACAGAGCTCTGTGAAGCCAGGTTATCTGTCTCAAAGGTTAGTCGCATACGGCAAATACACAAGGGTTAGAGAGTTCATCTCTCCTTAGGTGCATGTACAGGGTGTAAAAACAATTCAATACAGTCACTTTATATAACATGGATTTAATCCCAACATATTATATTGGTTTGGATTCTCTTCATAGAGCGGAGTGCAAAAGTTTGTACATCCCTTGATAAAATAAACCATTTAATTAAGAGACGTTTTAATTAACGTGTTAGCTTTAACAGATGGTAACTTATTAGTTACTTTATTAGATATAGATGATTCTCTAAGGCGACTAATCCTAATTAGGGTCACAGGGAGGCTGGCACCCATCTCAGCCGACTCTGGGCGAAGGAGTGGTACACCATGAACTGCTCACCAGACCATTGTAAGGCCAACACATGTACAACCATTCACACTCACTCTCACACCTAGGGGCAACTTGGAACAGCCAATCAGCCTACTGTGCATGTTTTGGGACTGTGGGAGGAAACCATAGTGTCCAGAAAAACCCCCACACAAGCACAGGGGAAATATGCAAACTCCACACAGCCCGAAAATCGAACCCGGGACCTTCTTGCGGTGAGGCTGACGTGCTATCCCCTGTGCCACCGTGCCGCCACGGAATTATATAGTTATGTGACAAAATTTATTTCCAATTCAAAAAAACAAAAACACAAACAAAAAAAAACGCATTCGAACATCTTCAAGTTTGAAAGTCTTTACCGGGGTGTATGATTGTGTCCAGACGTGATGTAGCCAATGCTGGTTTAGACTCTCTCTCTCCCACTCTCTCTCTCTCTCTCTCTCTCTCTCCCTCTCTCTCTCCCTCTCTCTGTGCGTGTGTGTCCGTGACATCATCTCTTTGTTCAGCTGGAGAAGCCGAGGGCCACCCGCCTTTATTTACACTTTTGTACATACAGCTCTTCCTTTTCCGATGAGAGGGAACTCGTCTTTACCTTCTCTTAGCTCTGTCTTATCTCTCTGCCCGTCTCTCACACTTTGTACCTCTAGCATTCTTCTCTATCAAAAGCTGTCTCGCGTCATTCTAAGGTGTTGAGAATGAAGCAAGATTGGATGAGTTTTTTGCTTAAATACACAGAACATCGACTTCTTTCTGCTGAAAGGAGGAGTTCCTAAAGTCGAGCTTCAGTCGGAGAGGACCACTTTCTGATCAAATGTAAACCTCTGAGTGGTTATTTAATAAACAATATTATTACTTTATATACATACATATAGGTGACACGGTGGCACAGTGGTTAACATGTTTGCCTCACAGCAAGAAGGTCCCGGGTTCGATTCTTGGGCTGTGTGGAGTTTGCATGTTTGATCGTATGGGTTCCACAAGTACCACAGTCCAAAAACGCACAGTAGGCTAATTGGCTGTGCCAAATTGCCCCTAGGTGTGAGTGTGAATGGTTGCATGTGTTGGCCCTGCAATGGTCTGGAGAGTTGTTCAGGCTGTACCCCACCTTCACCCAGAGTCGACTGAGATGGGCGCCAGTCTCCCAGCGAACCTAATTAGGATTAAGTGGTTCAGAAAAAGAATGAATGAACGAATGTTTTCTGTTCAAGGTGGTAGAGCCAACAAGAGACCAGCTCTATAATCCCTGACACTATTTGTGCTAGCATGAGTCCCTGGTTCAACCTACGCCCAGGTTAGTGGCATGGTTTCCTCCAGGTTCTCTCCTATTACATCCCAAAGACATGCTGTTACCCCTATATGAATGTATGTGTGTATATAGTGCCCTGGTAATCTTCTGGTGTCCTGGCTAAAGTATATTCCCACTTCATCACTAGTGTTCCCAGGATAGACTCCGGACTCACTGCAACCCGGATAAAGTGGCAGGTTAAAAGATTACCACATACATGAGGATATAGAAAACCTCCTGCGGTGGAACTGTATCTCTAGTGTGAGAAACTGAACTCATTTTTCAGGGGGCCATAATCGTTTGTTTTCGCTATCAGACAGCATGAGACCGCTGTGTAGAGGTTATCTTTTTCTCTCTCTCTCTCTCTCTCTCTCTCTCTCTCTCTCTCTCTCTCTATCCCTCCACCCCCCCTCTCTAAACCATCATGCAGTTCACCTTCAGAATCTTCAGATCTTTATCGCCACCTTCGAGATAGATACAGCAGGCTTAAGACTGTCACTCTCTTTCCCATAACACACACACACACACACACACACACAGCCAACCCTTCCCACTCCTGAGGAAGGCACACACTCTTTTAGTTCCTCTTCAGCTTTGGGGACTTTAGGAAGAAAAACTTGCACACACACACACACACACACACACACACACACACACACACACACACACACAGAAGCATGTCTCAGATCACTCAGGTGCCTCTGCTGGATGGCATTAGACGACGTGGAGTTGTGGCACAATCGATTTTTCACACGGGGATTATGAGCTGCAGGAGTTTCTCACAGAAAGAGTTTTGTTCCTTCTACAGAGTGCACTTAATGAAGCAGGCGGCGTGACACATCGCTTCCGAGGAGTAGCACTTTTTTGACATCAGATTAGCTCATTTCTCAGAGTGGCTTTGATGTTTCTTTTCAGAAGATACTCATGTGTGACTGTAAGCGTTGGCCAGTGTACCTGCACGGCCCATCTCAGCTCTGGAGTGCTGCTGCAATTTCAGGATCAAATTGGATTTGACAAATTTTCCCATCTACCCTATTTTATGGCTTGAACACAGGAGACAGCTTTTTGGCTGGTGACACTGAAGCTGATCAGTCAAAACATGCTGATTAAACCCCAATGACACTCAGCCACATTCCCACTACATCCTCAAAACTTTGAGTAGGCTCTGTAAGAAGTAAATTGTACGATGATGTAAGGACACAGTAGAATATAGTAGCAGGCATAGTGTGGGCTTGGCTGAATCGGGATGTTAATAAGGATGTAGTAATGATGACACTGATGTACCAGGGTGCGCATGCAATAGAAAAGCGATGGACGCAAATAGCAATTCGCGCTGTTGCTTTTTGTTCTCAAAATGTTCTCAAATTTGTCTCGCAACATTCGCGGCATCGCATTTTGGTCACCTGGTTCATGGACCCATCGCAAAAAACTCAAAGATGTGTATGCCGCAAGACGAGGCTCTGACGTGGACTAGTTTCAAACTTTTCCGTCCGCGCATGTCATGAGAAAGTCGCAAATTGTTTGTTTTTCATTCGTAAGAAAAAGCAACAAGGTGAAGGCTTCCACGAGGAAACTTTGAGACTTGCTGGCATCCGCCATATTCCATATATTTTGTCATCATTCATATTTTATTCACCGTTTGTTTCCGCTAATAACGTGTGAATAAAAAGCAAATGGTTTGAGAACAAAACGCGAACAAAACGTGACAGGAGAAAAAACAGCTGCGAAACAGCTGCAAATTACTCGCAAGTCAGTCGCAAAAATTGTCATGTGACCTCCTTGTGACATTCTGGCAACCTTCTCGTGACCTTCTTGCATCTTTCGAGCAAATATACTTATTTAAGCTGCAAAATATTGGCTTTTACATGGAGTCGCAAAACAGCCTTACGCGAATTGAAAAAAAAATGCAAAAGAAATAATTCACTTCAGTCACTTTTCTATCGCACCTCTTGTGTGATCACCCCCTAATCTATCTCATCATCAGGACGAGAGCTTCTAACACCAAGGAGATCTGCAACACCGATGGAAGTGGTGTACAGACCGCAGGGGAGACTATGTTGTCATTAACCTTTTTTTTCTCTATTTACCTTTTACACATGGGAGGATTTACTGTGTCACATGTATTAAAGACCTCATTTACAGATTTTTGTTTCTATAGTAACACCTAAACATATAAACTCATAAAAATGTGTGTAATTCTTGATATTTGGAGTACGGAGATGTTCATTAATATTTTCTCAGTATTAATTTTTTTATAACAGTCAAAGGTGAAGATGCAGTGTTACATAATGACATTGGAATTTTCTCATTATTTTGAAATCTGTTACTGAAATGACCGTTTATAGCTGCCATTCATTCATTATCTAAGCCGCTTTATTCTAATTAGGGACGCGGGGAAGCTGGCGCCCATCTCCGCCGACTCTGGGCGAAGGCAGGGTACACCCTGAGCAACTCGCCAGACCATTTGCAGGGCAACACATATACAGCCATTCACACTCACACTCACATCTAGGGGCAATTTGGAACAGTCAGTTAGCCTACTCTGCATGTTTTTGGACTGCAGGAGGAAACCAGAGTACCCGGAGGAAACCCACGCAAGCACACGGAGAACATGCAGACTATACACAGAAATGCCCCAAGCTTGGGAATCGAAGCCGGGACCTTCTTGCTGTGGGGCGGATATGCTAACCACTGCGCCACCGTGCCGCCTCAGTTATTAATCCATTAAATTTATTTTTTAATTCTTTAATAAGAGGAAGAAAACACTAAGCAACTTGCTCATCCGATTCATGGTGGTAAAAGTAACCCTCTGATTTATACTCACATCCTTTCTTTCCTTGGCACCTACAGTACATCCTGCCTCACTTATCAATAATTCAGCCTCCAGAGCCGATTCACCTGGGTCAAAGGTCAAAGTTCAAAAGGCAGCTTTTGAAAACCGTTTTTGCTACGGCTGAATTCACACTGTGTGATATTAACCGATTTATTAACTACTAGCTGTGTGTTTGTGTGATAGTTGACATCACATGATTAACTTTATCATCTGCTCTCACTCACTCCCTCACTCATCTGCCAGACCGCTTAATCCTACTAATGCCGCGGGGAGGCTGGAGCCTATCTCAGCCGACACTGAGCATAGGCAGGGTACACCCTGAACAGCTCGCCAGACCATTGCAGGGATAAACAAAACACACACTCACACCTAGGGGCAATTTGGAACAGCCAGTTAGCCTAAAGTGCACGTCTTTGCAGTGTGGGTGAAAACCAGAGTACCCCGAGGAAACCACACAGGCACCTGCAGAGCATGCAAACTCCATAGAGAAGTGCCTCAGCCCGGGACTCGAAGCCATGACCTTGTTGTGAGACGGACGTGCTAACCAGTACGCCACCATGCCGCCACCTTTCTGATCTGAGAATTTTAATTTATCACCCTTTTTTAAAGCACCTTCTATGCTTCTATGCTGTTAACACTGAGGCATCGATACATTAAAAAAAATCTGTTTAATTTGGCGATTTATTTTTGCCATATTTCTTCTTATATTATTCCATGTAGACAATGAGTGTCATTTTCTCTTGTCATCCTTTTCTAAGTGTGTGTGTGTGTGTGTGTGTGTGTGTGTGTGTGTGTGTGCTTTCTAACTCAATGGATCCTTACCCTTTGACCCCACCATGCCTTGGGCCAATTGCACCAATTATTAGCTGCGATGACGAATCCAATCTCTTTTCAGAAGCAGCTGATACGGATGCAGGCACGACCCCCTGGCCATATTTTGGCCAGCGGTCTAACAAGACCAAAATGTTCCTGTTAATGGTGATATATACAACAATCTATTCCCACAATGCCCTTCTCTTCCATGACCTTTTGACCCATCTTAGTCCACACAGAGGAGGGGCAGATTTAGAGGTTTCCTTCAGCAGACTTGAGTGAATGTTTTACTGAGTAAATATAGACATCTCAATTTGTGTCTGGATCTTCAAACATATACACGGCACACCGAGGCCGTAACGCTGTTCATATAGGATTATAAAGCAAAATGAAACAGACAAAAAAAAATTGATTTGATGTCCGTTTATTATCAGAAACACAGTGATGAAGTAGTTAGCACTCTCACACCAAGAAGGTCCTGGGTTCGATTCCTGAGCTTGCTCGTTTCTGTGAGGAGTATGCAAGTTCCTTCCAGCTTGTGCAAGTTCCATCGGCGACTCCTGTAGGGTTTCCTCCCACAGTCCAAACACAAGCACATAATGCTAACTGGCTGTTCCAAATTGTCCCTATGTGTGAGTGTGGGTATGAATGGTTGTGTGTGTCTGGCGAGCAGTTCAGGGTGTACCCTGCCTGTGTTTGGTGTTGGCTGAGATAGGCTCTTGCCTCCCCACAGCCCTAATAATAGTAAGCAGATGAGTAAGTGATAAATGAGTTGTGCCTCTCTACCTCCAAAGCCAATGAAAAACTTCTGAGTCTCTTCTGAATTGATGTGTAACATGTTTGACAGGCACCCAGAGATGTCCGCTGGTCCTGATTGGTTAGATGTTGGTGGTCCGTTTCTTGTTTAAAGAGCATGTGCTACATCAGAAGACTTTTCTTCTATCTCAAGAGAATATTGAATTAAACCTGTCTGTAACTTAAGTAGACCTTTGAATGGTAATGCGTTTCTGTCACTCAAATTAATAACACATGTTGTGTAAAATCTACTGTAACCTTGACAGATTGTTTGTTAAATTATTTCAGGCATCTCCGATATGATATGAACGACAACGGCACAGCAGGTGTTTGATCATTTTGCTACTGTTGTATTTTTCTGCTTGTTCTTGCCAACGCTGCGTGTACGAGAACCTACACGGTATCCTGCCAAACACCTGCCATTGGCTTTGAGATACAAGACTCCTGTTTTTCTATATTTTACCCCCTGAAACAGACTTACTTCTCTATATCTCTCAATATATATATATATATATATAATTAATATGTACGTCCGACATCTTTATCTGGTTAAATCTGGCTACAACAGTTATATTTTATAAGCTAGTTCAGTTAGTATTCGGTTGTCTACTGTACTCTTCTTGCCATTGAAAATATCCAATATGTCAGGGTTGCCAGATAGTGTAAAAAAAAAACAACAAAAAAACATCCGATATCTTTTGTGCATGGCACACAAGGTCCACCACATGTCAAGAAGGTCCTGAGCTTGAGTCCCAGGCTTGGCGAGGGTGTCCCTGTGTGGACTTTGCATGTTCTTCCTGTGCTTGTATGGGTTTCCACCAGGTAGTCCTGTTTCCTCCTATAGTCCAAAGATATGTCTAATCCACAGTAGGATAATTGGCTGTATCAGATTGCCCCTAGGTATGAGTGTGAGCGAGTTTAGGTTAACCCTATGATGCTCTAGCGAGCTGTTCAGGGTGTACCCCGCCTTCGCCCCGTGTCGGCTGAGATAGGCTCCGGCCCCCCGTGACCCAAGCAGGGTTAAACGGTTCGGCAAAGGAGAGAGAGAGAGAGAGAGTGAGTATTTATTAAAAGAAAAAGATGAACTACAATGCAAACTAAGAACCCTTCCTCACACGGTTCTAGGCTCAGAAATCACCTTACGTCACCCGTACACACGGGTATACTGCAGCAGTTCTCCAGTTTATTTCACAATTCTTAAGGGCTTATACACAACCCGGATTTGGAAAGGTTGGAACATGATTTAAAGTTGAATAAAATGAAAACTAAAAGATTTTCAAATCACATTAGCCAATATTTCATTTTTATGTGCCTTGCTCAAGGGCACTTAAGCCATGAAGGTGCTGCTCACTTCCCCCACTGCCTCACATTTGTCCTGCTGTTTCAGGAATCGAACCAGCAACCATTTGGACCCAAACCCACTTCTCTAACCGTTACAGCATGGCTGCCCCCTTTGTTTAGAAAAAACAAAAAAGAAGAGGAATTAAAGATAGATAGCGTGTAAATAGCGAATAGCGTGTGCCCAATTTCCCCTAATAAACGGCCTCCTTAAGAAGGTCAGTGCTTTGTAGCAAGTGTAGTTTGTAATAAATCTCAATATAGCTTGAGTGGTAATATCGCTAACAGTGCTATAGCATAACGCCGTGAAGCCCAGTGTCGTGAACAGACACGGTTTTCACTCCCGGTACGAATCCATGCCTTAAAAGTCATACGTGTATGAAGCGGGAGTGATTGAAGATAACATGGTGCGAATTCTTGTCTTGTTTTTGCATGTGGCTCCATATTGATGTTCGTCTTCCTTATCAACCGTGACCAGGTCAGTTTCATCTGAACCTCTCTAAATGAAGCCTTTCATACACGCTGATCAAACATAAACATTCAGCATTCAAGGCCAAATTGTTTTTCCATGCAAAGCTGATAAAAAATGTGTTCATTACTAAGTAAACATGAGTCAGTATTTACCTATAACGAAAGGGGTGGGGGCGGGAAAGACGCAAATTTGGGTGAAGGAGAATGGTGTATTCTTTGTTCCACTGATTGTGGGAAGGAGTCGGAGGCATTTTAATTATCCACCTCGCTGTCTTTCCAGCCCTATCTCTCTGTTTTCTCTACCGCTCCGAACGCTTGATATCAGAAGTTTATTAACTGAGGTAGTCGATGATTTCATAGCTGCTCAAGGTCTCTGTGTTTTACACAGGTGGTGGAAAATTCCCAGAATTCCCCAAATGTTTGTGGTCAATCACGGTGTGACCTCAGCGATGCGAGCGGTCTGGGGCTCGTTACGTTTAACAAGGCTGACTCAAATCTGTACAACGTAGCATCCAGGAAGGGGAATGAATCATCATAATTCAGGGTTAAAGGAAAAAATGTAAAAAAAAAAATGGATAATGTTCAACCAGGAGCTTGTTTTAATGATTTAATGATGTTTTCAGAAAATAGACGGTTCACATTCCAGGAACTGGTAGATGTTTATCGCTTGGTTCAAGAGCTGACTCAACATACAGAGTGGGCATTGCAGAGAATTTAGTCTTTTAAAAAGAGATAAACAAATTAAAACTCTCCTGTAAGCTGTATTTGAATTTTTTTATGAACTTTAATTTTTTACTTCAGAGATTACCATTTCTTCTTCTTCTTCTTCTTCTTCTTCTTCTTCTTCTCCTATTATTATTATTATTATTATTATTATTAATTTTTAGTTATTATTATTATTATTATTAATATTATTATTATTATTATTTTATTATTATTATTATTATTATTTTAATATAATCCAATATTATATAAGTCCAACCGTAAAAAGACCCCGGGGCCAACCCAGAACACGCTGGAAGGACTGTCTCTCGGCTGGTCTGGGAACGCCTCGGTGTTCCCCGGAAGAGCTGGAGGAAGTGGCTGGGGAGAGGGACACCTGGACCTCACTGCTTAAGCTGCTGCCCCAACGACCCGACCCCGAATCATGCAGAAGATAATGAAGATGATTTATTATTATCATTGATGAGTAAACCTTCCTTAAAGGTATTATTTGAATTTATTACATGACTCATTTGAATACTCAGTTCTGATTGGTCAGTACTGATATTCAGCAGTCTGTTATTTCTTTACAAAACCCCCACAGCCAGTCATTCTCCCACTACATAGTCAGAAATCTGGGTGGACGCAGTAAGAAATCATACACCACTAACCGCTATGCCAAGCTTTCCTGTGTCCATATTTTGGTCATTCTCTAAAACTGGTACTATAGAGTATGACATTGGGGTGAAAAATTCACAATCCTCAAACTTCTGTGTAGTTCCAGCTTATTTCCCTTGATATTGACCATAAATTCATGAACGTTGTTACAGAGACAGTGAGAGAACGACTTCATGCACATAACGGCACTTTTATTGGTAACACACAGGAATAAATCCGTATGGAAACCCAATTGTTCTTCAGATTCCGTCAGACGTACCGACACCAAATTCATGTTTCTGGTGAATAAATGAATGAGCGTCGAGTACGTGTGAAATTAATCCACTTCAGGAGGAACTCAGTCGTACAGGGAAGGTCGTAACATGGAGACCTCACAGGAGAGATGGGTCGGTTCCGTATGTAACTGGCGTGGACACCACTGGTTACACGCAGAACCGTAAATTGATGTGCGATTCTCAGTCCACAAAGTAAGAAAAACAGGAATTTCTCCTCTGGATATAAATTTTAATGTAAGATCTTTATTGCAAGCCCGACGATTTACACTTTGAGCTGAAACTTCGGTGATAGCAGGGCATGAAACATAAGGAACAAAAAAATGTCACAATTTTCATCCACCTTTGCAGCCAATTTTACAGAAAAATTACAATTTTAAATATTTATTTATTTTTTTCTGCTGAATGTATCCAAATTATTTTGTCTGACATGTTGATGTGTTCATGTGGTATGTTCTGGGCAGGGATCGCTCTTTTAATTCTTTATAGTTTTTGCAAAATATTGGGTCCAAATATCCAGTCATATTAATTTAGAAATTTTTAAGAAGTAAAACAAACAAAAAATCAGAGAAGATGCAAATTTTGTTTATTTACAACAGACAAAGTGTTCACCAGATCTGCGTCAGGTTCTCGACAATGCATAGAAATTCTCTACCAGCCGGATTTATTATAAAACGGACTTTTATGTATCTGAGGGAAACGAACTATCAGTAAACTTTAATAGAAGAAAATAGAAGATAATAGAAGATTTTAGGGTATGTGTGTGTTGTGTGTGTGTATGCATGTGTGTGTGTGTGTGTGTGGGTGTGTTTATAGCATGTGAGCTGGAAGCCACAGCGTGGGATAACGTTACCTTGGAGAATTTGTCACTCCTCCAGTACAGACACTTCAGGGCTAATGAAGTTTTTTTTACATCTGTGGGCTTTTACATGTTTCCTTGATGTGTGTGTGTGTGTGTGTGTGTGTGTGTGTGTGTGTGTGTGTGTGTGTGTGTGTGTGTGTGTGTGTGTGTG
>JAOUQZ010000022.1:5776210-5796739 GCA_028564935.1 Neosilurus hyrtlii
TTGGGGAGGGTAGTGTATTTTATATATTTATATATATATATATATATATATATATATATATATATATATATACATATAAAACATATATATGTATATATGTATGTATATACACTCAGATATTTACTCAGGCATCCTTTCCCAGCCATGTTACTTATTTATAGTTTATTTAATTTAAGTAGAATGAAACTTAATATAAATACTCACTCCAGATACTTGGTCCATTGCGCAGGGTCCGACATGGCCATAAAGAAACAGTTGGTCAGAATTGTGCACATGATGAACAAACTAAATAATGTAAAGAAAAGTTAAGGAAGTCATCAAAAACTGTCACTTATTATCTCCAACAAGGAGCTTATATTTCGGATTTCGGAGATGATCCAGACTAAATTCTGGATTTGGGAATTTTTTTAAAGGATTCTGTAACACTGTGAGATATAGGACTGGACTTTGGTTCATATAGGGACTGATGGGCTTGGTGAAGGTTTGCGCTATCTGAATGCTCTTGTTATTTATCATACACTTATTAAAGCAGCAGGAAGTGCTGCTA
Source organism: Neosilurus hyrtlii (assembly GCA_028564935.1). Taxonomy (NCBI): domain Eukaryota; kingdom Metazoa; phylum Chordata; class Actinopteri; order Siluriformes; family Plotosidae; genus Neosilurus; species Neosilurus hyrtlii. The sequence continues at coordinate 5,776,758 of JAOUQZ010000022.1, forward strand.
ATGCCCATTTTAAGTGTCATTGACCTTGGGTCGGATCTTTGGACATGATCAAATTACAAGTTAAAGCAGCAATAAATTTCCTGTCTTCACTTAAACTCAGGAGAAATCTTCGAATCAGGGATTTGGGGAATCAGTAAGAGAATTCTGGCCCTATTTGACCTTTCTGGTGTCCTGTTGTCACAGAAGTACAAAGCTGCAAAGCCTCCATCTGTGCAGAGAAACTGGAATCTGTATTAGCACAGGATGGTAAAAAAAGAAAACGATTTAAATAGTTCAGGGTGAACATGTTCACTGTAAAGTAAAGAGGCTTATAAATTGGCTTTATATGAAAAAGAAAAAAAAAAAACAGATGACATTTCACAATAAAGTCGATTTTTCTTTTCAGTCGTATGAAACACTGCTGTTAGACCCTGATTCCAATTCTAAACCACGTAATGAAGCTCAGCTCGATTTCATCAATTCCCTTCTTTTGTTACTGCTAAGCAATCAAAAATACAAAAGAAAGAAAATGTGTAGACCCAGTGCTGTGCATCCTCAGTCCTATACTCATTCATTTTCTATAGCGCTTAATTCTAGTTAGGGTGGCGGGGAGGCTGGCGCCCATCTCAGCCGACTCTGGGCGAGGGCGGAGTACACCCTGGATATGTCATCAGGCCATCGCAGGGCGGAAACACGCTGACGGCATCCCAATGGCCTCTCTGTCATCTACGAATGACAGCAATGGTTCTTTTACATGCCTCTCACCACAGACACTGAGAGACATGGCTGGCCTTTGATAACCAAGTTAGCTGCACTGGGGACAGCAGTGACAACCCAGTGATAGTGGGGCTTGAACCCCCGACCTTCGGAAGTAAGCCAGCTGCCCCAGTCCTATACTACAATATTCAAAATCAACCTTTGACCTTTGCTGGCGGTACGGTGGCGCAGTGGTTAGCCGTCTGCCGCACAGCAAGAAGGCCCTGGGTCGAGGATGTTTCTGTGTGGAGTTTGCATGTTCTCCCTGTGCTTGCATGGGTTTCCTCCCTTTCCTCTGGTTCCCTCCCACAGTCCAAAGACATGCACATTAGGCTAATTTGCTGTTTGAAATTGCCCATAGGTGTGACTGCAAGTGTTAGTGGCCTTGTGATGGCCTGGCAAGCTGTTCAGGGTGGACCCTGCTCTTGCCCAGTGTCGGCTGAGCTAGGCTCCAGCCTCCCTGTGACCCTAATAGCAGAATTATGTGGTTTCAAATCAGTGAATGAGATTATGTAAATTTAAGTCCAATTTTGCATTCTATTAGCCATTACTCATTCATTCATTCATCTTCTAAGCCACTTAATCCTACCTAGGATCACGGGGAGGCAGGCGCCCATCTCAGCCGACTCTGGGCAAGGGCAAGGTACACCCTGAACAGCTCACCAGACCATCACTGGGCCACTAACACTCAGTCACAACTATGTGCAATTTGAAACAGCCAGTGAAACTAATGTGCTTGTCTTTGGATTGTGGGAGGAAATCAGTGGACCCGGAGGAAACCCACACAAGCTCCAGGCTATTGCAGGGCCAACACACACAACCATTCACATTCACGCTCACACCTAGGGGCAATTTGGAACAGCCAATCATCCTACTGTGCATGTGGACTGTAGGAGGAAACCAGAGTATTTAGAGGAAACCCACGCAAGCACATGGAGAAAATGCAAACCAAACACAGAAAAAGGACAGGACAGGAATCAAACCCAGGCCTTCTTACTGTGAGGCGGATGTGCTAATTATTGAATATACACACACACACACACACACACACACACACACACACACACACACACACATATATGTATATATATACACCAGGAAAAGGATATGAATGGACTAGTATCCTTATGGCAATTCTTCTGATGATGTGAAATGGGCTCAGAACATACAAGGCCGAGGTAGCGTTGAAGCGGAAGATGGCCTTCCCCCTATTTAACACAATGAATGTCTATGAAGAAAAACACAAGAAGAGTTTAGGGCTAGCAAACCAATAACAGTCTGGAAGATTTTAGTGATAGCTGATAATAATCTGACCTCACCTTTTGATTGTTGAAGTAAAACGGGTCAATATCTTCCAGTGGGACTCCTACAAGTCCTGCAGGAATGTCACCAAAGATCCGAGGAAGCATCTTCCCAGCTTCAAAGTCTGCTTGGGCTTTGGGCTGCTCTGCTTTTCCACAGGCCTCTGAGGAATCCTTGGACTTCTTGGCCTGCTCTTCTGCAATCCTGTGCTCAATGCCCAAAAGGGACTCGAGAGTGAATGGGCGCAAGCCATCAGAACCAGCTGGTAGTAGTATGGTTGCCATCTTTTCATCCTGATTATCCAAAAGAATTTACTCCCATCTGAGAATGTGTAGCAAAACAGTAAAAAGCTTGATATATGACTCGATATAATACATTCAGACTCTTGAAATGGGGAGTTTGTAAAACCAACATGACGTGGCATGAGAATTTTTACGCCAGTCGATGGATTTCCGCCTTTAAATTTTCAAAGTGACAATTCTTGAACTTTGGGGGGGGAGGGGGGCGGTTTGGGTGATACCGTTTGAGCTGGCTGCAGCATAGTAGGCCCGGCTCATGGCAGCCGTTAAACACCCGAACGTAACCTGGACTTCAGGTGCTGCTGCCTGCTGTGCTAAATCTTTCACTGCTAAGGCCTGACACGGCTTATTATTTATGCAAATAGCTATATACATATTCGGTTGTATGCCGATAAGCAGTTGCTTGACTGCCCAAGACTTGTAATACGTAAATTCATTCCTGATTGGTGGCTGACGCGTCCTATCGGTCCAATCATGAGCGATGTTAAAGAATGTCTGCCATTGGCTACTCAACAAGAAGGTAATGTAAACTTTGTCATATTACATATTATTATGTAGCATTAAAAATATCATTCTGAGGGGCATCATCTCAACAACCCCCCAGCAGGGGCGTTGCTCCCACATCCCCATAAGGGGGCTTGAGTGGTACCTATGACCCCACTCATTTTCATCCTTTTTCTTATAAACCTGTTCTCATCCCTGAACTAATGTAAATTTCCCAACAACAGTTGTGTTATTAGAGAATGTTAATGCTATTGGACAAGAAACACAACTATTCTATCACCCTGCATTTGCAACACCCATGATCCCTGGTCCATTACATCATTGTAATTCCCGCAGTCAAGCTCCTATCCATATATGGTCATTCAGACAAATGGTCTGTTTCATCCAAGGGAAGAAAAAAACCTAACTGATCACAATTATTTAATTATTATTCAGAAGAAAAAAAAAAAAAAAACATTCCTTCATTCATTTATTTGTGGGGAGGCTGGAGCCTATCTCAGCCGACTGTGTGTGGGCGAATGCGGATCTTTAACAGCCAGCCCATCACTGGTCCAACACACACAACTATTCACACTCCCACTCATGCCTAGCGGGCAATTTGGAACAAATTGAGTCCAGGACTCTACACCATCATGCCGTGCAACAACACATTAAACGGTTTGACAGTATTGACAAACTGATCATAGCCCTCATTCTCACTGATTTGCCAAACCACTTAATCCTACAAGGGTCGCAGGGAGGCTGGATCCTATCTCAGCCAACACTGGCGAATGCGGGGTACTCCCTGAACAGCTCGCCAAACCGGTTGGAGAGCAGGTCCAACACATACACAACCATTCACACTCACACACACCTAGGGGCAACTTGGAACAGCCAGATAGCCTAATGTGCATGTCTTTGTACTGTAGGAGAAAACCTGAGGAAACCCACACAAGCACGGGGAGAACATGCCAACACCAGACAGAAACTCCCTTGCCGAGCCCAGGACTTGAACCCAGGACCTTCTTGTTGTGAAGCAGACGAAGAGGGTTAATGAATACAGTTCACATGAACAGGTTCCTTATAGGATGTGTTTTATTTCCGTCATTAAATTCATAAACCCAAACTTTTCTCTCATACATGTTGACCTAATTCCTACAGACAGATGTTCCTGGAAGCTTTTTCTCCCTCTTTTTATTGAAGATGCTTTATAGAGTGCATTAGTGCATTACGAACAAATAGTTAGAGCAGGTAAAGTGTGAGTAAGAGGCACATCATCGAGAGTAAAAAAGAACTACACTGACCTTTCTGTTCCTCTGCCTACTCACCATTCTCTTACCAAAACTCCAAACTCCCATCAGATTCATTAACTTATTCATTCATTCATTTGCAGAACTGATTAATAAAACTACCTTTATGGGGAGGCTGGAGCCTATCTCAGCCAACACATGGCAAAGGCATGGGTACACCCGGGACAGCTCACCAGTCCATCACAGGGACAACACATACACAACCATTTGCACTCACACTCATGTGCACACCTAATGTGCATGTCTATGGACTGTGGGAGGAAACCGGAGTAGCCGGATGGTATCCAGAGTACCCGGATCACATTAATTCGTAATGTGAGCGGCACGGCGGCGTAGTGGTTAGCACGTCCACCTTACAGCGGGTTCTTAGCTTGGCGAAGGTCTTACTGTGTGAAGTCTGCATATTTTTCCCGCGCTTTCATAGGTTTCCTCCAACAGTCCAAAGCAGCCCATTAAGCTTACTGGCTATTCCAAATTGACCCTGGGTGTGAATGTCAGTGTGTGTGTGTTGCCCTGTGATGGTCAGGCGAGCTGTTCAGGGTGCACTCCGCCTTCGCCCAGTGCGAAGTGAGATAGGCTCCAGCGTCCCCTCGACCCTAATAGTAGGATTAAGTGATTCAGCAAATGAAGGACTGAATAAATAAATAAATAAATAAATATAATTATAATCTTGGTGGTTAGATATTTATTTTTATATGATGTACAGTGTAACCAAAACAAACAAAGCAATAGATGCTCAAATTGTGTGTGTGTGTGTGTGTGTGTGTGTGTGCCTCCTGCTCCATTGCTATGACTCTTAAACATTTATAAAATCTCCAAATCCTTCTATTTTGAGAAAATCAGTGCCTGCTTAGTTAGAGGATTTTTGTGCATTAGTTACTGATCCCTCTCTGTGTTGTGTGTGTGTGTGTGTGTGAAGTTTGCCCCACTTCCCTTAATCTGTTTGACTTTATCTTCATCTGTACTATCTTTCTCTCATAAAGCATATTAATTGCGCAACAGCTGCACTATAGTTTCACTATAAAATTATTTATTTTATTTGATTGTCCTGCGAGAGAAACCGCGGTGCCAGGAGAGCTGTTGGCGGTCGGGTGCCTTGCTCAAGGGCACATTAGCCATGAAGGTGGAGAAAGGGGAGGGGGCACCCCTGCCAACACACATTTATCCTGCTGGTCCGGGACTCAAACCAGTGACCTTTTGGTCCCAAACCCACTTCTCTAACGTTTAGGCTATTGCAGCCAGACGCCTAAACTAATAGTTAGAATTGAGTTTTATCAAGTGACAAATTTGTTGTTGACTTATAGGAGCCATGATGCCCAAATGAAGGAAAGCCTCTACACTAGAAGGGGATCGAATCCCACTAGTAAGTTTTTTACAGAGGCCAATAGATTGTGTAACACACATGGTGGTGAAGCTCTTTCCCAATTCCATACAGTTAAAGTACTAATGACCTCTTTTTGCTGCTTCATTGATTTTGCTGCCGTTCTAGATGTTGTGCTCTTCTAATTGATCCAGTTAGTTCCCTTAAATTATTACTGCAAAGATGGGAATGGGGGGGAGGGGGGGGCACAGTGGCAGAGTGGTTAAGACAGCCACCTCACAGAAAGAAAGTCCTGGGTTTGAGTCCCGGGCACAACAAGGGTGTTTCTGTGTAGAGTTTGCTTGTTGCAAAGCCATGCTTGCGTGGGTTTCCTCTGGGTACTCCAGTTTCCTCCCACAAAACAAAGACATTCACATTAAGCTAAATTTCTCACTCATTTGCCGAATCGCTTTAGTCCAACTATAGTTGCAGGGAGGGTGGGGCCTATCTCAGCCAACACTGGGTAAAGGTGGGGTACAACATGAACAGCTAGACCATCGCAGGGCAACACACCCACAGTTTGGAACAGCCAGTTAACCTTTGGATGGTGGGAGGAAACCGGAGTACCCACGCAATCACAGGGAGAACATGCAAACTCCTCACAGAAATTCCCTCGCTGAGCCCAACACTTGAACCCAGGACCTTCTTCTTCATCTGTGAGGCAGATGTGGAGCCACTATGCTACCATGCCGCCCACATTAGACTAACTGGCTATTCGAAATTTCCCCTAAATGTGGGTGTGAATAGTTTTGTGTGTATGTGTTGGCTCTGCAGTGGACTGGAGAGCTGGTCAGGGTGTACCCTGCCTTCGCCCAGAGTTAGCTGAGAAAGGCGATGAAATTTAAAAAATAGAAGTAAAACGTGTCTCTTTTATCCAACAACCAAAATTTTATTATTTTATTTGTGTCTTTTTTTCTCTTTAACTACTTTTTTACGTTAGTGTTGACATATTTGAAGTTTTCCTCTGTGGATTAAAATCAATGTGGAGAAAGAAAAGTTTTACACGTTTATTTAAAAAAAAAAGGTAGTAATGTTTGCACTAAATAATTAATTCCACTTTTCATCTGAAAATGTGACTTAATTTTTTTGCTCAGTAATTTCACAGACAAATTTGCAGCACATGGAACCTTTTGACATCACAGATCACTGACATCCTGCATTCATCTGATGGACCACTGAACCTCAGCCTGAACTTATACAGGATAAACGACTGAAAGTTTCACTCACGTGTAAACTCGGATCATCACAGCTATCCTACCGTCCCGGTCCTTCAGGGTTTGCATGGTCTGCCTGCCACTCCAGAGCACAAACCACCCTGGTTTATGTTGTGCTTTGAAATGTTGTGATCCCTCCCAAGTTATTCACCTGTTCCGCAGCTCTGAATCCAAGCCGGGGTCTCCAGATGGACGCAATTAAATCAAAGTGCGTATTTTGCGCAGTAACTTTTTAGTCATTATCCGGGGTTTAAAATGCACCGGTTCGCATTTGTGTCAGCCAAGAGATGCATAATGTACCGAAGATGTTATTTTGCAGAAACAGAGCTGAGTGCCTTCGTGGGTGTGTGTGTGTGTGTGTGTGTGTGTGTGTGTGTGTGTGTGTGTGTGGGAGGGAAAGGCGCACAGATATGGAGCTGCGTATTTAATACTCTCTAAATCCTGGAGAGTATTTACAATAATGATAGTTATTATTAATATAATTATTATCATTATTAGAAATACTCTCTCTCTCTCTCTCTTTCTCTCTCTCTATATATATACAGTACATGATGGCCCCTTTTTTTTCTAAGTATAAACTTTGTTATATATTTTTTATGACTTTTAATCCTATTAGGGTCGCAGGGAGGCTGGAGCCTATCTCAGCCGACTCAAATTCAAATTCAAATTCAAATTCAAATTTATTGTCACATTACACAGTACAATATGCAGTGAAATGCTTAGTACGACTGTCCCAATGTAAAGAATTAAGCTGTCAGGTAACAAAAAGAAAAACAAACAAAAGAGCAAAGGTCAAACAAAAGAGCAAAGGTCAACAAAGGTTTACTTGCCCCCTGATCTGGACTGCCCATCACTTTTGCCTGAAGTTTCTCGCATTCACTTTTCCGATTTCCACAACCGCAGTGCAGACAAGTAAGCCACCATAAAGGATAGGATAAACACTGCGCACGCTACGAGGGTGGGATTCGAACCCACACGTGCAAAGCACAATGGATTAGCAGTCCATCGCCTTAACCTCTCGGCCACCTCGTCTGGCCAAAACGTCTGGCCAAAACGTCATGGATCGTTGCCTTGGAAGGACCTCCCAGGACTGGGGAGCACTGAGCCAGAGCCCTGAAGAGATGCTTCTTTATAATTAGCAAGCTTAACAAATTACCGTCCCAGCTAGTGATCACATCAGATATGTAACATGACCCGTTCCAACTGATTCATGCCCACTTCTTCAAATAGTCCAGGGAACTGTACACTAAACCATCCATGAGCGCAAGATGTAACAATCGCACTAGCCAACTGAGGTGGGTTTGGGGGTCGGATCACCTAGTGCATGATGTCAAACTCAAGGGCTGTGGCCAAATATGGCCCACCGACTCATTTTATGTGGCCCGCAAGAGCTTTCCAAGAATATGATTATCGTACATTGTTTGAAACCATTACCATGAAATGCAATTCATCATCCTTTCACCAGGTGGCTGCAAGTCATTCCTGACTCAAGACAGATTGCTACGGTACACATGCTGCTTCTGGGATGCCGGTGATCCTGATCCTTCTGCTTTCCGAGTCGTGTGGTCTGTCCTGGTGTTCCTATGCTGGCTGGAGATCTCATCTTGGAAGTCCCTCGCTCCTGCTGATGAAGATCCATATGGGCTTAGATCTGCACTCAGTGACTGTGAAGACAAACTCTTTTGCGGCTATAATTTAGGACTTGCAGTTGTGGTATATCCAAACGGACTACATTTTGGACTGTAATGCAGTTTTCTTATATGGGTTGTATTTTATGGTTCCATTCAAATGAGCCTGGTTCCTCTCAAGGTTTCCTCCTCGTTTCAACTGAAGGAGTTTTTCTTGCCAATGTCACCACGGGCTTGCTCATTAGGGATGTGTACGGGGTTGTAGAAAAATGTTTAAATTCCTTTTTAAATTCCTTTTACTATGTAGAGCTGCTTTGCGAGAGTGTCAATCGTAAAAAGCGCCGCACAAATAAAACTGAATTGGATTGAATTGTTTGCAAGCTAGCTTGTTGCTAGTGTGGTCAGGAGAAGTGGACAAATACCTAAACTGATCATGTTGCCATGCAGATTTCATGGCTGCCCTTTTTCAATAGACGTTTGGTGATCATTCAGCGTTCGAAATTTAGTGATGTGGCCCTTTAGTTTGACATTCCTGAAGAATGTCCAGTTCAGCTGAAATCAACATTCATGCAACTACTTCCACTGTTCTTGCAGCTCACAGATCACAAAATAGTCAAGCAGAATCTTTGCCATATCACCCTTTAGCATAGCTGCATCCCATTCAGTGATTCTGAACCTTTGCTGTTTCCACTGCACTTATGTTTTATTTGGCCCTTTTTTTGAAATTTGAACTAATCTTGTTACAGTGACATCAGTACAAGAACCTTTACCTTCTTACAAGAATATCACAAATAATATATCGATTTAGACCCTTTCTAAAAGTGGATCTCCCCCATATTTATAGTCACTTACTCACTTACTGAACCGCTCAATCCCACTAGGGTCGCGGGGAGGCTGGTGCCCATCTCAGCCGTCTCTGGGCTAAGGCAGGGCAACACGCATACGCAGCCAAACCTAGAGGCAATTCGAAGCTGCCACTTAGATTTAATTATAAGTAAATAATTAGTAAAAATCTGTTTTGCCCTCAATGTTATTGCCATCAGGATTCTATGATCGTTATTTTAGCTCCACAATGGTAGAGACTTCTCCTATGATGGATTTAGGAAAAAAAGGACTTCACCTTATAAAAAATACTTATGGCGTCACGGTGGTGTAGCGAGTAGCACATCGACCTTACAGCAAAAAGGTCATGGGTTTGAGTCCTAGGCTTTGCAAGGGTCCATGTGGAGTTTGCATATCCTCTAATGCTACTCGGGTTTCCTCTGGGTACTCCAGTTTCCTCTCAAAAGTCCAAAGACATGCACATTAGGCTAACTGGCTGTTCTAAATTTCCCCATGGTGTGAGTGTCAACATGAACAGTTGTACCCTTCAATGGCCTGGCGAGCTGCTCAGGGTGTACCCTGCTGTCACCCAGAGTCGGCTGAGATAGGCTTCAGTCTCGTCCCAACCCTAATAGAATTAAGTGGTTTGGGTGAGAGAGATAAAGAAATACTTTTAAATTTGTTGTTGTTTCAGTAAAAGTACTCCGTTTTCTTTCTCCTCCTCTTCTGCTTGCACACTCAGCTACTCACAGGCAGCAAATCTTTACTTTAATGCCATTCAATAGGAATAAAATACAAACAGTGATTTTTTTTGTTTGTTTAAATATCATACAGTAATTACAGCAGGTCCAAACGAAATTAAAATTATAATAATGAAACAGCACACAGTAAAACAGTCTGTAAGGGCAAGCTTGAGCCTGTTTGTGCCCATGTTGGTTTCCAGCCCTAGTCGGAGTTGCCCTCGTCGCTGTCCGAGTACGCCCCCAGCAGGCTGAGAGAGGAACCACTGGGAGCTGCAGGTGTTCGGCTGCTGCCTGCTGTACCAGTTTCATTGGCAGGATTTGCATCTGAATGGTGAGAGAAGGAAAGGTGAAGTAGGTAAGGGAATAAATTAAGAGTCTTTCTAAAAATCACACACACCTTTTAACTAGTGGGTTTTTTAAAAAAAGTGTCGACTGCCAGGAAACCATAAAATATATATGAAATGATACAACATTGCTGCCATTAATCAAAAATAAAAAGTAGTCTTATTAAAAATTCTAAATGTACAATCTTTAATATAAGGGATGATTTCTTAAATTTGGTTCAACAAAAAGAACATTTGTGATTGTTTAGTCCATCATCGTAACAGAAAACAGTAAGGTCTAATGTGTAACGTGAAATTCAAGCATAGCACTCATTTATTCAGCCAACATCATATTTATCCATGATATGTATCCATCATTGCTCCAGGTGGCCGAGGACAGACTGGAGGGCTACAGAAATGGCGTCATCTACGGATCTCTTTGCTTTATAAGCAAAATGATAAGGATCGAAGGAAGGGGTGGTCCTTAGTGTGTTATTAACCCTTCTAAGCACTGAGACTACAGCTTTTAAGCAACGGTTCTGATCGTTGAGAGTCTGGGAACTGGAATTAGGGTGGAGACATAACAGGACTACGGTGGCAGGAGATTGCAGATCTTGGGGATGATCTCAGAGAGCTCCCAAGCACATGCTCCGAGTACTTTCCCCAGCTACTCCGTCCTGTCAAGAAGCTTTTCTCTGATTTACTGACTGGAGCACATGTCTCTCACTTGAAGTTCCTGGACAGTGAGTGTGTTTAAGTCCCTCCTCCCCAACTGACTGCCCACTATGCAGTGGAGCAGCGGCTCTACCCCGAGTTCCCACCGGATGTCTGAGCTCCTCACCCGCTCTCGATCCCAGACACAATGCAAAGGAAACTCGTTTCAGCAGCTTGTATCCGTGATCTTGTTCTTTCTCTCATGACCAATGACTGGAATGTAGATAGACCGGTAATTCAAAGGCCTTTGCCTCTTGTCTCAACACCCTCTTCACCATAACGGAGGAGAGGTGCAGTGGCCTCAGTACTGCAGCACCAACAGAATAATGGATTGTGGGAGAAAACCAGAGTACCCAGCTGAAACCCACACAAACATTTCAACAACATGTAACCTCAATACAAACGCCCTCGCCGAGCCCAGGACCTTCCTGCTGTGAGGTGGACATCCTTATCACTACGTTACTCGTAAGTAGTTGTTTATAGAGAATATTTCCGACTCAGTATGACCTAATAATTTATTTAACTTGTTTTTTTATTACAAAAATTGTGTTTATTTGACAAAACTTGTCATACTGTTACACTAATTCTATTAGTCTGTCTGCCTTTAGATACACAGACGCTGCCTAAATTTGAAACAAGGTGCCCCCACTGACCCCCCCTGTCTCTAACACCCCCCTGTGCAGGCTCTCACTCCTATGGTGTTACTTTATCTCAGTACTCTTCCCTTCACCTGGTTCCTGGAGCTGAACCTGCTGACAATCAACTCAACTTCACCTGGTCTCCTCCTCCTGTCCCAATTCACGACAGAAGCCTTGGGCTCTTTTCAGAACAAAACATGAGTTTTCTGCATTATACGAGACACACCATATGGGCCTGTGATCTCAGTGAGATGATTACTCAGCATCATGGGTACTCTTAATGGCTTGGTTCTGCATGCACTCTTAGGGTTAGATTTAACCATCATATGGCAAGAGGTCTGGAGACACCTGACTTGACTGGCAGGTACAGTGGAACAGAGGTTAGCACATCTGCCTCACAGCAAGAAGGTCCTGGGTTCGGGTGTGGAGGTTGCATCGTCTCCCCATGGATTCTCTGGTTTTCTCCTTTACGTCAAGACCTCCTTCAATGCATCAAATGCGGCAAAACCCAAAGCACTTGCATCTCATCACCCTCCACCAAAACTAACTGTGAACAATGTCTCTATTGACAATGTAGTAGACTGCCCCTACCCAGGCTCTGTCACAGACGGACTGTAGGTGTCCAGGGTTACCAGGGCCTCGGCGACATTTCACCAACTCTGAAGCAGACTGTGGTCAAGAACTGAAACTTCCCTAAAGACAAAGATGTGTGCAACCCAGCCGTCGTTTCCACTCCGCTAGATGCTGGCAGCACCTGGACCTGCAACGGTGCCGATATAGCCAAGCTTGAGGAGTTTCTTATGTCTTGGCTTTGAAGCATTGCAGGAGTTAGATTTAGAGAACACACATCAGAAACGAATGCAGTAAACAGCCATGCACTGTTGACCTCGTGCGTCAGTCACACCTTTGCCGACTGGGTCATGTATCCAGGACGGCAGAAGAAAATCTTTGCAGTATATACTGTATGGAGAGACTCAGTACCTCCTACAAGGAGAGGCACAAGAAGTGCTCCCAAAAACACTTGGTGGAGACAGTGCATAAAAGACCTGGGCACTTTGAAGACGATGAAAAACAGGCAAGGCACATGTACTAGAGACAAAGGACAGTGTTGGGGACAGTCTCATCTGGCAGTAGTCAAACGTCACGACTACATTCCTTTTCCTGGTTTCTTCCTACAGTCCTAGCTGTTTCAAGGTGAGTGTGAATGGTTGTGTATGTGTGTTGGCCCAGCGCTGGTCTGGTGAGCTGTTCATGGTGTACCCATTCTTGACCCAGTGTCAGCAGAGATAGGCTTCCAGCAAACCTAATTGGATTACGCAGTTGGGCAAGTGAACAAGTACACTACTGTGTGACCTTATGTGGTTCTTCCAGTGTCTGGAGTTTCTGGAACCTTTACCTTTGGCAGGCTGAGTTCCAGCTGCAGGCTGCTGTGCTGTAACTGTTGCTGCAGGCTTCTTCCTCACCACTAGAGACTCGAGTGCCCTTCTTCCTCCTAACCAGCCCACACGTTCCTTTGTCTGATGCTTTACTCCAGATGAAGTGGCACCCTGTGAAGACAGTAATAACGTGGGTCAGTGAGAGGGAAAATGAACGCTGGCTCAAACATAAAACTTTGCAATAAACCAACGCAATGATAATGAAGCGAAAGGTTAAGTCAGCAGACTTCCAGATGTGCAATAAGATGCACAGAATAACGAACTCACATGACCGGGTATGCTCCAAGAGGAGAATAATTACCTGTGGAGTGGTGGGACACGACCCAGAGGTTTAATAACATCAAGAATTGTTAGCACTTTACTGTAGTTACAAATATTTATTCCTTTAACAGTTAAATATTCTTGAAACTATAAGAATTAAAAAATAAATAAATAAATAACCCATTAACTGTTTTGAAGCACCGACACTGCAGGAAATCCTTACAGGAAGCAGATGACCATTGTCTGGTAGACAAACCCATAGGCACAGCTACTGTACATACCCTATGCCAAGCCCAGTCCCAAGATGGACACCAGCACTGGTAATGATCAGTGATGGAGTTTAAGTTAACACACGAAACACAAATTCAAGATAGCAGCTGCGGTGGCCATATTGGATATCACACGATGATGAAAGTTGACTGGCTTGTGTCCCAACAGCCACACCAAAAATGGTAAATGATCGGTGATGGAGCTTTTGTTAGTGAATGGAATTTCCAGTATAAAGATGACAGCTGCAGCGGCCGTATCGGATATCGCACTATGATGACAATCGATGGGCTTAGTGTAGATACCCAACCCCAAGATGGACACCAAAAATGGCAGTGATCAGTGGTGGTGTTTTTGAGCCAACACCCTGAACACAAATTCAAGACGGCAGCCATACTGGATGTGATGAAACGGACCGTGATGAAAACTGACAGGCTTGTAGTTACATAATTCCAACATCCACACCGAAACTAGGGATGGTCTTTTTGAGCTAGTGCATGGAATGCAACTGTGGACAGACAAGACGGACACCGTGTGCAACAATACCGCCGTTAAGCAATCTATACCTTTGATTATATATTATTCCAGCCAATCAAAACAATGGAAGAAATCCTGGTTGTGACATCGATTGTGCTCAGTATTATCATCATCATAGTTTGTTACAGCATCAACTTCTTCATTTCTGTGTTTTGCTGCTTTATGTTACTGTAGCGGGTAAAGCAGTTGTACGAGTTTGGGTTGTAGCCTGGTCCCTGTACCTCTGTATCTGTGATCAGGAGGTCTGTGGGGTTCTTATCAGCTTGTTTCTTCTGCTGGTCTACCCTGCGCTTCTGTTCCTGATCAGAGTCGGAGTCGGAGTCCCTCAGCCTTTTCATTCTCTGCTTGGACAGAATTTCTCTAAAAAGAAAAGAGAGAAAAATCACATCTGGTTGATAAATGGAGGGGAAACCTCTCAAGAACATCCATCAACACTCGATGTGTACGTGATCGACATACTGGATCTCTCGTTCATCCTCCTCCTGCTCCCGTTCTTTCTGTCTCTTCTCCAGCTCCCTGTACTGCCCCAGCATGGACTCGAAGTCCACCTGAGCCTGCCGCTGATTCAGCTCCTTCAGCTCCTGCAGGTTCTCCAGAACTTCCATCTCCAGCTTAGAGTCCCGTGTGCGGTTCTCCAAAACCTGGGTGGGGTGGAGGGGGTGGATGAAATCTTTTTTTACATCTTTTAAAAAACACAAAAAACCAACACCACACATCTTAAAAGTGGCACAATGACAAAGCAGAGTTTAACCGAATCTAACCCATCACCCGAGACTGCGCAGGTTCGAGCCTCGGTTGCATTTCGCCACCCGGGAGCGCAGGAGAGCTAATTAGCTGAGACCCCAGGGACAGAAGGATGGCATATGAGCTCTTCCCTGTCGCTCACATGCAACATTAGCCAATCACGGGTGTCTGTGAGGGACGGATAGAGAGATGCACAGCAGTTAAAAATAAATAAACGAATGCCGTCAACTACCATCACTTCACACTACTTGGCAGGTGGGAGTTGGCTATAGTGTAGTGGCTGGCACGTGCACCTCACAGAAAGAAGGCCAGGGTTCGATTCCCGGGCTCAGGTGTTTCCGTGTGGACTTTGCATGTTGCATTTCCCTCCCTGCGTTCTTCTCCAGGTACTCCAGTTTCCTCCCACAGTCCAAAGACAGGCACAGTAGGCTAATTGGCTGTTCTAAATTGCCCCATATGTGAGTGTGAGTAGTTGTGTGTGTTGGTGTGATGGCCTGGCGGGCTGTCACTCTGAGTTGGCTGAGATGGGCGCCAGCCTTCCCGCGACCCTAATTAAGATTAAGCGCTTCAGAAAATGAATGAATGGTCGAGGGCGGCACATGGTGTAGGCAAGGTCCTGGGTTCGAGTCCCGGGCAAGGGCGTCAATCTGGATGTTCGTCTTGTGCTTGTATGGTTTCCTCCAGGTACTCTGGTTCCCTCCCACAGTCCAAAAACATGTTCAGCCTCCCTGCGTCCTAATAGGATTAAGTGGTTCGGCGAATGAATGAATATCTTCGATATGATTAGAGTTCTCATTAGAAGATTACAAAAGAGGATCAACCCCATCGTGTATTTTCAAACCAAATTACTGCAGCAAGATATTTTAATTCATTTTCTACTCAACTTCAGAGTTTCTTTGTTGCAGCTGCTGAGGGTTAAGGGCCTTGGCTCAAGGACCCAAAAGTGGCAGCTCAGTGGTACTGGGACTTGAACCTTCAACCTTCTGATTGGTAACCCAGAGCCTTTTCCACCGAGCCACCACTGCGCCCCGTCACCGAGTGCATTATTCAACCCAGCATTACCTTCATAGGATTATTTAACTCCTCCTCCTCTCGCTCCCTCTGGATTTTCTTCTCCTCCTCCTCAATCAACTTCTCAGCTTGAAAATTGCGGGTCGCACCGTGTTCCATCGCATAATCCGTGTTCTCCGGGTCGGTCTGTTCGAGAAACACAAAGAGCACAAAGCATGAAGACGAACGCTGCATAAGCGCTAAACAGAGGCATCACACACAGGATACACGGATCAGAACAGGTTCCGTAAACAATTTACCTTAAAGGTGATTTCCGCCAGACACCGGGTGCATTTTATGTAAAATCTGAAGATGGGCAGCCCCAAATACAGCTCGTTCTGGACCGTCTCTTTACGGGCGTTAAATTTCTTTCCTTTATAAATATACTCGCCACACGTCTTACACCTGAAACAAACACCACAAAATAATAAAATAATAATAAAACCAGTGTCCGTGGAGTATATTCCTGCAAACACCTGGAACAGATACACATCGCAGGACACCCACCTCATGTTAAATGGTGCCATCAGTCGAACCACATATTGCCGATCCTTCGGCAGTTTCAGTTTGGGGATTTTGGATGGATCGAAATCCGGGGGATAGTATTTCTACAAAACAGAGGAAAACAGAGATGATGCAGAGGTTACACAGTTCAGAAATAAAGAGTTAAATAATTTTTCCCCCTTTTACTAATTAAGACTAACCAGTACATTTGTGCAAAAACAAACCAAGCACAAATGTAAACAGCCCACTTCCAGAATGGTGGAGGATAGTCTCCGCCCTTCCAAAAGTCACATGATCAAAACAAACATCTCCAGACCACCTTTATATAAATGCCACAATAAGTTTTCACCAACAATAAATGCTGATCACTGCATTCATTCAGACAATTGTTAGGCATGCACCCAGCTCCACAATGTCATACGTGTTTTGCTAGAAAAGTACAAAAATTTGTTAATAAAATTAAAAATAAAAAATAAAGTTAGCCAATCGTTTATACCCTATTTAATATTTGCTAAGTTTCATACACATCAAAGCACTGGTAACGAAACACCGCCATAATCCGGAACAAAAAGGTATTGGCAACAAATCGCCCCAAAACTGAACGATGTGCACCCCTAACAGTCACTGGAACGTTCAACAGGGAAACGGCACAGTCTGATTGGTCTGCTATGTCAGGATTCTAAATCATTATTCCAAGTGGATAATGTCTGAAACCGAATGACCGAGTCGGCCACACTTCAGCCAATAAATCTGTTCCTGTGTTGTGCTTGTATATTGGGAGCTATTCATAAAGGATGTCACGAGTCCGGAAGTTGGGGGGGGCAGTCAATGAGACCACAGCAACGCAAGTCCAAGTAAGGCGGGCCGCAAGATGCCAGCATGAGCTTGCGTCCTTCAGTGAAAGGAAAATGCTTATGACTGGCACGATGATCCTCTTAATAGTGAGACGTCCTTTTTGTGTGGGTGCTTTGAAACATGTGAGACAGTGTGACGGGGGTCCTAGAAAAGCTCCCGTAAAGTGTGACGCCCTTGATGAACGGCCTCTCGGGATAAGAACAGTTAAATAGTCTACTCGAGCTATAACCATGGCTCGACTTGACTGTGCATGGAAACATACTCTGTGATAAACATGGACTTCTGGACCTGCCTGATAGGTGGACATGAAGTGGGCCTGCAAGGGGAGGCTCTCACGATCACACGCCCCCTCACTCATTAACCACTTAATACTACCACTAGGGCCACGGAGAGGCGGTGCCTGTCTTAGCCGACACCAGGCGAGGGCACCCTGAACACCTCGCCAGACCACTGGAAGGTAACACATACACAACCATTCGCACTAATGTGCAAGTCTCTGGACTGTAAAAGAAAACTCAAGTACCAGGAGGAAACCCAGGTTTCCCAGGGTGAACACGAGAGCATGAGATCAAGGTCTGAGCCCAGGACCTTCTTGCTGTAAGGCAGACATGCTAACCACTATGATAACTGTGAACCATCAGAACTTTAGCTATACTTGAGAATCAGCAGGTACATGTAATGGACTGTGTGTGTGGCTATAAACTAGCACTTCACTGACATGTTTCGTCAAACTGGGACTTTCCTTAGGAACGTCCACATACTTTTTCCTCTTTACAAGTACAAAAAGCCCACTGCACATGTTTCTGAATGAATAAACATATTAAAACATACTACAACTGACTTCTCAAAGCGTTTAAAACCTTCCAAAACTTGACTCCTAAGTAACAATTATCTTATTTTCACGCAGGCAAATACTTCGGCTTACTATGAGGCGAGAAAACAAGACTACAGGGGGCCTTTTCGGAGTGACGTCCAAATCGCAGTTAGCTCCCTCGATAAGCGCCCTAAATAGAGTACACAGAGATCGTGCTAACCGCAGCCCTAGTGCCCTATCTATCTATTAGGTGCTTCTATTCGAACCAGCCCGATTCAATATGGCGGCGCTACTGTACACTTCACGAAAGAAAACAGGCTCGAGAAAACACAGAGAAATAAAGAGATCTGTTAAACACAAAGCGAGTAATTTATTGCTGAATAAAGCGTGTTTGAAAGAGTGTGGGGTTGTGATAGAAAGTGCCCCCGCGTCACCATGCTGAGGTCCACCGATTTTCAACCTAACAAACAAATTATAAATACATGAATTTATTTTTTTTTAATAAAAACTTACGTTTAAGACTTTTCTTTCCGACATGTTGTTTAGTAGTGAGGAGACTCTTCGATTCGAAGCGAATATCAGGCAGGAAAAGCGGTAACAGATGAAGCCTCGCTCCGGATTTTTTA
Source organism: Neosilurus hyrtlii (assembly GCA_028564935.1). Classification (NCBI taxonomy): domain Eukaryota; kingdom Metazoa; phylum Chordata; class Actinopteri; order Siluriformes; family Plotosidae; genus Neosilurus; species Neosilurus hyrtlii. Next base: position 5,795,423 of record JAOUQZ010000022.1, read on the forward strand.
ACGCTCTCTAATAACCACGTGACCGCTGACGAAGGCGGGCTCAACGTCCACGGAGTGACGCTATTGGTTTATTTGGGTGTCACAGACATGCGGAAGTGAAGCGCCGCGGCTCGTGTGTTTGTTTCGCGGCAAGTTTAAACTGATGAATTGTGTTTTCCTGCAAAGCAACATCCTTCTTACAGATTTACCACGGACATTAATCCGACCTGAACCGTTCACAGACTCCCCGCAGGTCCTTCATCAATATCATCATCATCATCTTCTTCTTCTTCTCCATCATCTTCATCACCATCATCATCTTCATCATCACCATCATCATAATCTTCATCATCATCTTCTTCTTCTTCTTCTTCATCATCTTTATCACCATCATCATCTTCATCATCACCATCATCATAATCTTCATCATCATCTTCTTCTTCTTCATCATCTTTATCACCATCATCATCTTCATCATCACCATCATCATAATTTTCATCATCATCATCTTCTTTTTTTTCATCTTTATCACCATCATCATCTTCATCATCACCATCATCATAATCTTCATCATCATCATCTTCTTCTTCTTCTTCATCATCTTTATCACCATCATCATCATCATCATCACCATCATCATAATCTTCATCATCATCATCATCTTCTTCTTCACCATCATCATCTTCATCATCACCATCATCATCATCTTCTTCTTCATCATCATTATCATCATCATCTTAATCATCATCATCTTCTTCATCACCATCATCTTCATCATCATCTTCTTCATCACCATCATCTTCTTCATCATCATCATCTTCATCATCATCTTCTTCATCATCATCATCACTCATCATCTTCATCATCACCATCTTAATCATCATCTTCTTCTTCATCACCATCATCTTCTTCATCATCACCATCTTCTTCATCACCATCATCATCTTCTTCATCATCATCATCTTCATCATCATCATCTTCTTCATCATCTTCTTCATCACCATCATCTTCTTCATCATCATCTTCATCATCATCATCTTCTTCATCATCATCATCACTCATCATCTTCATCATCACCATCATCACCAACTTAAGCATCACCTTCTTCTTCATCACCATCATCTTCATCATCATCATCTTCATCATCATCTTCTTCTTCATCACCGTCATCTTCTTCATCATCATCTTCATCATCATCATCACTCATTATCTTCATCATCACCATCTTAATCATCATCATCTTCTTCATCACCATCATCTTCATCATCACCATCTTCTTCATCACCATCATCTTCTTCATCATCTTCATCATCATCATCATCTTCTTCTTCATCATCA
>JAOUQZ010000022.1:5819365-5840301 GCA_028564935.1 Neosilurus hyrtlii
CAATATATATGTTGTAAAAAGTCAGATGTATGATTGACGTGTTGTTGAAAATATTTAGTGCTGAATGACAGGAGAGCAGGAAAGACGCCTTTTAATTCTCGGCACCATGACAATTATTTGTTGAGTGTTAGATATGCATCAGATATTCTATAAGGAAACGGTACAGTCTGATTTGGCCTCTGAAAAACCTCAGCATTATCCTGAGTGGATAATGCATGAATCAAAATAACGGATACTCATAGTTTGCCACGGTCACATGGAGCAGCTGTGATTATCATGGATTGAAATGGAAAATAAACCATATTACCATATAAATTAGTTTGCTTTTTTTGGTTAATTTGTACTACTTATACTATAAAACATGTTTAAAGGTATTAAAGCTCGTTGGATGCCTTGCCCCTCCTTAATTTTTTAATTAAATGATGTTAACTGTAGAGTGCCAGTCAAAAATTTGGACACTGGCACTGTATACTTATGTAATTTTAGCTACATTAAACATACTTTGATGATGCATTGTAAACATTTTTGGCTCCCGCCATTACCGAAGGTGAGCGGAATGGGAGGTGTAGAAATGGGTTCTGTCCATCTTTCCGACTTGTTAGGGCGATACCCTTTGGAAGGAAATGACATACGATCATCAAATTTGGTGTCCGGGTCCCCCTCAGGTGTGAATAGAATGGGATTGTATGTGGCTCACCTTGACCTTGTTTTAAGGTCACAAAGTCACTTACCTTGGAGGAAAATGCCATAGGATTGCCAGATTTGGTGGATGGGTTTCCAGCAGCAAGGTCTCCGTTGGGGTTGTATGTGGGTAAAGTACTCTTATTATTTTTAAATAATAACTTGTATACATTTACTATTGAATTTCTTTTATTAAATGTTCAGAGTCTCAGGTCTGGGAATATCATATCATTAGAGTCAACGTCCCTGGATATCATGACGTTATGATATGAAACAAATCACTCATTTGCCCACCCACTTAATCCTATTGGGGTTGTGGGGAGGCTGAGCCCACTACAGCCGACACTGTGTGAAGGCAGGGTACACCCTGAACAGCTCGCCAGACCATCGCAGGACCTATGAGACAAATGCATTGTTATATTCCGCAAGCCTGGCACTCACATGGAGTCCTCTGTTCTTCCAGCAACATTACAGGATGCCAGTTGTTTTCCTGTAAGATATCAGTTTCATAGGAAAGTTTTAACCCAGCTTGCATCGACTTAATCATTAAACTGTGTGCATGAAATGGGATTTCCACCCACATGGAACGATCTGCAGACCACAGTGTTAGAAAACTTTTACAAGGGTTTTTGTTTAAATCCCTTGTTCTTGATTACAACATTTGCGAGTGATATGTTTTGCAATCGGACCATCTGGCTGCTTTCTTTGGCCTGTCAGTTCTTGAGTTGGTTCGTAGGAGGCAGTAAAAAACAATGTAGCAAAAGGATGTTTGTTCTGCCAAGGCAGCAGAATGGTGAGAAGTAAAAACCGGAGGCTGAGTTTTACATTCTTGGAGGAAGGTCACACAGTTTCTAGTGTAGAGCCTCGGATCAGTTGTGAAATTTTCCGGTATCGTAATTTCCCACTAAAATACACGTTAGATCAGTTTTTCCTTAAGTTTTCTAGCATGGAAATTCATGAGGGGTGTCAACAACATCTGGTTGCATAAATATAATGAATAAATTAGTTTATTATTAGCGTCAACACGTTACAATAACAATAAAGTTTTTTCAACATTATCACTCATTTGTTGAACTGCTTAATCCTATTGGGTCGCGTCGGTGCCCATGTCAGCCGACACCGCGTGAAGGCAGGGTACACCCTGAACGGCTTGCCAGACCATTGCAGGTTAACACACACACAAAACCACTCACTTTCACGGCTATGGACAATTTGAAACAGCCGATTAAGCTAATGTGCCTGTCTTTGAACTGGGGGAGGAAACTGGAGAAACTCACACAAGCACTGGGAGAACATACAAACCCCATACGGAAATGCCCAAGCCTAGCCTGGGACTCCAAGCGAGTTCCTTCTTGCTGTGATGTGGAAGTGCTAACATTACACCACCGTGTGCCTACGCCATACGTAGCATTACCGTACTTTTATGGAAAGTTTGGTATTTCACACTGCGATTTATCGTTCTTCCCGTGCTCGTCTTGTGTCTTTCCTTCCTTCCTATCTACATTTCGTGTCAGGAAAAGCTTGGCTGTTGGAGACGCCTGTTGAGAGATGGTAGTGGAGAGTTTATCTCTGAAAGGGCCTGGGAAAGGCAGCACCGCTTTTAATGACGCTGTGCTGAGAGTTGGACTCGGAGTTTTGACGAAGCCGTATTTATTAAAGTTTTACTTTAAGCTGTGGGATTGAAGACAAACATCGTTGTCTTGTGGATTTTGGTACCTCAGCAGTGGGCCGTTTGAGGGAATCTCTCTGGCAGCTGTTACATACTGATATGCTTGTGATACTGTGTATATTTTGGCAGGGTCAGGGTTTGGAACGACAAATCATATGAATAATTCCTCGCTTCTAATTTTTGAGCCATGGGAAAGCAGTTCGGAGTCAAAGGTCGCGAGGAAGTCCGGCATATCCATTTGTGAGTTCTCGCCCGTTTATTTTTTCAAAGGCATCCCACTTGAAACTTCATCACAGATGAGGCTACATGTGGCTTAGGAGACAATGGATGGTTTTCATTTTTTTTCCCTTTTTTTTTTTTTTCTGTCAGCTTGTATCTTCGCTCAAATGGACACAAAGAGGCTGTTGGCCCAGCTCCCTATCAGTCAACACAATCGTAACCTAGAGCCATGGCCTGCATTCCATCTGCTCTCTGTGGGTGTTTAGTGAAAGGCGACGGTGAAAGATAGAGTTTTTGCATTTTGGTTATAATTAGGCATTGAAGAGTCAGAGCTATTACTGAGCGTACAGCAGAATCTCAGGCTTTATCTCTAGGCCACTAACAATAACTATAGATACACTGTGACATCATGTGTATATATTAGTGTGTGTGTGTGTGTGTATATATTATTTTTATACACACACACACACACACACACACACACACACACACACACACACACACACACATATATCTGCATGTGTGTGTGGTCTAGCGATTCATCACAGTGTGGGGACATATATCTTTATGGGGTCAAACCACAGGTCCCCATGATGTAAATCATTACATTTTAAGGTGAAGATGTTTTAAGATTAGGGAAGGTTGGGGTGAGGTTATAGTAAGGCAAGTAGTGGTTATGTTTAGTGTTAGGGAAATTTCTCCAGGAAATTAATGCAAGTCTATGTATTGTCCCCACAAGTTATGGAAACGAGACTGTGTGTGTGTGTGTGTGTATGAATGCATATATTATTTTTATATACGCACACATACACACATACAATATATATGTGTGTGTGTATAAAAAATAATATATGCATACACACACACACACACACACACACACACACAGATGTCCAATAAAATGGCAGTTTTTCAGTGTTGTACTTTCTCCCTTGAAAAAAAAAAAAAAAGTTTAAATGCAATTTCTTCATGTCTCATCAACAGTGTTGATGCTGAAATTGCTGTAATGTCATAGAGACACATAACATATTAAATGTTGGTTGAATTAAAGAAATCCATTCAAAATTACGTTTTTTATCCCCAAATTACTAATGACAGTGTTTCTGTTAAAATGCCGTAGTGTCCGTAACTGTCTCGGATTCATGTTGCAATATCTTATATAGCCTCTCAGAATAGTGAACCTTTACTGTATCATGTGAAATCTGAATAAGCCGAGTTTCATTTGTATTCATTTGCACAATAGCAAGTGTTACGGACACTACATTCAAAGGAATGGTTAAACAAATTGTTTTCCAGTACAGTATCTCAGTAATACTGTGTGATTCTCTACAGTTGGCTCAACTTGGATGATGGAATGTTGCATCATTTGGCAGCAGTAACAAAATGTCATATAATCCTATCTGAAAATTGCATTTTCACCTAAGTGATACACTTTTCGGCTCCAGTAATGTTTTACGCTGATACGCTGTGCATAGCACATTTATTAGAACACCTATCATAAGTGAGAGAAAATACATTTACTCATTTGCCAAGCTGCTAAATCCTATTAGGGTCACGGGGAGGCTGGAGCCTATCTCGGCCGACTCTGAGCGAAAGAAGACTACACCCTGTACGGCTCTCCAGACTAACATACATATATCGTCCACAATCTTTCACATTCAGATCTAGGGGTTATTTGGAACTTATCAGTAAACCCAATGTGCATGTCTATGGACTGTGGTAGGAAACCAGGGTAGGTTTCCGAGTAGGAGAGGAAACCCACACAAGCACAGGGAGAACATGGGAACTCCTCACAGGAACGCCCTTGTCGAGCCCAGGATTTGAATCAGAACCTTATTGCTGGCAGGTAGACGTGCTAACCACTACGCCACCATGCCGTCCCCATAGCTTCACTGCGTTCTCGGATGCTGAGTCCAATGCTTTTGCTTTGCTAAGTGCTAAGACCATTTTAAGTGTACTAGCAACGTCAATACAGCAGCAGCTCACAAATTAGCACCAGAATCGCTCTCCACACACAATATTACAAAATGAATAGTGTTTTGGGATGGATTTTTCCTTTAATCACCACCTTATCTATTTAAAGATGTTGGTGTAAATGTACTTCAAGTCAAATGTTTATCTCCATGAAGAATTAAAATATCACAGAGATACCATCAACATGGAGATCGCAGGTCCGAATCCAGGTTGACGCCGCGGCCATCCGCTACCGGGAGTCCGTGGGAGGGAGGGGATGGCATACGCCCACTTCCCTGTCACTCACAGCGATCACCAGCAAGTCATGGGCGTCTGTGAGCTCGTTCGTACAAAGGGGCGGATATCGCTTTCCCTCCCCGAGTGTGTGATTTCAGTGTGTAGGAGAAAAACTGCGGGTGAATTAGAGGAATGGAATGACAGGTTAGAGAAGGAAAGTGACTGAAGCAGGTCCGTGGTTCTAATACTGGTTACTTTCGCTTTGCGTATGAGAACACTGACCTGTGATTGCATAAGGCTTGTCCTCATGAGTCAGTAAAAGATAAAAGGATTGAGAAACTGGTTGTTATTATTATGTAGCGTACTTTTGTGTCCCTGCTTTCTTCTGGAATGTGGTGTTCGTTGTTCCACCATTTTGTCCCCTGGCACAGGCGGAGGGATTTGTACTAAAAAAAAATTCCTGCCTGAGGATGAATAATGGACACATGTCTGGTTTTACATTTACACAAATTAAACATATTAGGAAACATGTTTACAGGATGAATTCGGAGAAAAGATTTGTGTGTATCCTTACCACGGTGGAGTAGTGGTTAACATGTCCACCTCACAGCAAGAAGGTCCTGGGTTCTCCGTGCTTGTGTGGGTTTCCTCCAAGTACTCCGGTTTCCTCCTACAGCCTAAATTAGGCTAATTGGCTGTTGCCCCTAGGTGTGAATGGTTGTCTGTGTGTGTTGGCCCTGCGGGGTTTAGCCCCATGATTGCCCAGAGCCAGTTGAGATGGGCTCCAGCCTCCCGGTGACCCAGTAGGGTATTAAGCAGTTTGGCAAATGAATGAGGTACATATGCAGTGAGAGAGATGCACATAGACACACAGATCAGCCATAACATTAACACCATTTGACTGTTCAGCTCCAGTGCACTGTGTATTCATAGCCAGTTTATGCTTCCGTAGCTCCTCTGTAGGATCCGACCAGATGTACTAGCCTTCGTCGCTCTCCATGTATGTTAGTGAGCCTTGGGCACCCATGACACTTTTACCAGTTTACTAGTTGTCTTTCTTTGCACCAACTTTGGTAGGTACTGACCACTACATACCAGGAACACCCCACGAGGCCTGCTGTTTAGGAGATTAATACCTACTGGGGAGTTGCTTAGCTGCAGATCAGTCATGTGGTGATAATGTTATGACTGATTGGTGTGTGTGTGTGGTGTGTGTGTGTGTGTGTGTGTGTGCTGATTGACAATTTAAAGAATTAGGAGCGACACTGGACAGAGTTGGTCACTTCATAGACAGTATTGTTGGCTGATGAAAATAAGGACCAGGAAGTCGTTAAAAAAACACATAAATCCATTTGGCTTATCGTTAGAGGTCTGACAGCGGACGTGGGGGTTTTCCATGAAAGAGGCCGAATAATTTCAGGTTTTCTGATGGATTACTTTGCAATGCTAAACCGTGTGCTGATATTCCAGGCTGTTTATGCATGTTTGTTAGATGGGTACATGACCCGTTCTCATTTACCAAAAACATCCATCATCTTCGATATCATCTGTCCCCCTCCCTCTGTTCAAACCTGGATCAAAATAACTGGCTGCCTTCTTTTTCCTCACTATCCCCCGGCAGAATTTCCTGCAACGCTGTTTATTTTTTTGAAAAGCTTCACTGTTCCCATGTTCCAGATTTCCTGAGGGATGGCCGTGCAAGCGCTACTGACATCTCCTCCATCTCCTGTGGAAAAACCGGAGAGCTGAATAAAGCACTGAAAGAACACTGGCGAGTTAGAAAGTGGATCAGCAGCGCCGTCATTTCCGTTACATGCTCCATTTACCTCCGTGTATGAATCATGTGGAAAAGTGAACAGAACTTCTCGGAATGTTTGGTCTTTCCACCTTTTGTGGTTAGTTGGAGCGGCTTTGAAATAAAACCATATTAGTGGCCAAGGACAATTCCAGTCCGCCTGTGAACAACCCACCACCTTCTATCCAGACATCCCAGAGTTTTCTTGCTGCCCGTTACTGTAAATGGAGCTCAGACTGAGACTGGGACGCAAACCCACAGCCTGCTGTGTAGACATGCGTTTCCTGATGGCACAAGGAAGCTACTGTGGCTTTCGTGCATGACATCACGCATTAGGGTTATGAAGAACCCACAGACTGTTCAGCATTTTTCCTGCGTGAGCCAGGTGCACCTCTTCAGGTGGCTCTGGACTTTGGGATGGACGGCCAAGATTTAAAAATGGAGAGTGTTTACATAATGTGGCAAGAAACTACACGGGAAAAAAATCATTTCTAAGCTAAACATTCTGCGTGAGAGAACTTGGCACGATCTGCCTCATAGCCTTCCAAAAGTAGCCCTCGACTTCAGAGTCGGTCGTCACTAGAGCCTCATCATTTCTTGCTTCTAATCCGTATCAGTCATTAAAAGGGGGAGTGCTTTGATGAAAATCGCATCTGGAACTGTTTTTGTGTTAAAATGGTATTAACTCCGCCAGTTCTGAAGTCTCGCTGGTTAATTAGCACGATGCAGTTAGTCGCGTTAGCTCATGCCATGTGCTAAATTTTACACGATCTCCCACAATTCATATTCAAAGTGAAGTCCTGTGTGCAGGGTGACCCAATAAAACCTCCCACATTTCAAAAGTAAATGAAAATAAAATCATTAAAGAGAATGTAATTATTATTTGCACACAAGAAGCTTCATTCAGTAGAGTTTTTATTCATCATGATCTAAAGATGATCCTCCAAACGGTGGCCGTCATCGTCTAGACACTCTCAGAGGTGATTTCTGAAGGCTGCCGTGGCTCGACGGGTCGTGTCGGGTGGAACAGCGGTGACCTCCTGCTGAATAGATACCTTTAGGGCTTTAAGAGTTTGTGGTGGATGAGGATACACTCGTGATTTAAGGTAGAACCACAGAATTACAAGGGGCGTGGTCAGGGGAACGGGCCATCATCTGACATCACCACGCGATAAGATCAGCCGATCCAGAAACATTTCTCTTAGCACTTCCATTGATCTTCGAGCTGTGTTTGCCGTCGGTCTGTCTTACTGAAACCACACATCCACATCTTCAACATCAAGGGGTTCAAGTTGGGGTCGGGCCTACAACAGACCTCAGCACCGCCCCTCCTGCACCACTAAGATTCATGTGTGCGAATAAGGATTTGATTTTCTTTTAAGGATTTTTTAATGATTATTTTTAAATGTGGGAGGGTTTTTTGGGTCGCCCTGTATAAGGCTGTGAATGAGAGAGTTGGACTCTTTGCTCTACTCATATCCAAGATGATGCATGACGGAGTTCTCAGTTCTGCAACAGCAGCACCGTTTCTGCTTTCTGGGTTTCACATCAGTGAGGAATGCTTCTCTTGGATCAGAAACCTCAAACTGTGCGGTAGTGTGTGTGTGTACCCTCACGCTGACTTGCAGTATTTTGTGCATTCTATGCAAGTGCTAAATTCCCATGATGTTAAGATAGTACAGTAACTTGATGACCTTTTGAAGATCTTGTTACCACGACTACATAAAGGTTTTAATTAAGTTAATGCTGGTTTTGTTTTGTTTTTTTCTTCTTCTTCTTCTTCTTTTTGGGTTTTTCCCCATTTTTCTCCCCTAATTTTAATCGTATCCACCACCGACCAGGGAGTGGTGTAAGCATGCACATCCTCCCCCTCGTACGAATGAGCTCACAGACGCCCATGATTGACTGGTGATCGTTTCGAGTGACAGGGAAATGAGCGTATGCCATCCCTCCCTCCCGTAAGAGCTCGGCCAATTAGCTCCCAGAGTACACCCTGGACAGCTTGCCAGGCCATCGCAGGGCAGAAACACGCTGACGGCTATGCAGCTACTCTTGACAAAAATCAGCAACGGTTCTTTTACATGCCTCTCACCATAGACAGTGAGAGACATGGCCGGCCTTTGATAACCCAGTTAGCTGCACTGGGGGAGTCTTTTGGTTTATTATTAATTATTTTTTGTTTTTTTTACAAGTGGGGCAGTACACTGGCGTAGTGGTCAGCACATCTGCTTCACAGCAGGAAGGTCGTGGGTTTGAGTCCTGGGCTCGGAAAGGGCGTTGCTGTGTGGAGTTTGCATGTTCTTCCAGCGCTTGCAAGGGTTCCCTCCGGGCACTCTGGTTTCCTCCTACAGTCCAAAGACATGCACATTAGGCTATACTAGTCCATTATTGTCTCATCATCTAGTGGTGGCGCAACCACAGTGCAGATCAGGGAGGAGAACAAAACAAGAATAAAGTAGAATCTAGTCTTGGTTTTTGTAAAAGATGATAATTCTGGGTAGGACTGGCTCATACAAGTGTACTCTTTATGTACCGTAAACAGTTACACTCACATTCAACTGGTAATTGCTGTTAATAGGAAGTTTTCTCTGAGATGTTTAGCAATTTGGAATGAGTCTCCAGTATCGGTGCTTTGTATCAATTCATTATATATTATATATAAGATAAATTATTGGACGTCATTTTATAGCTGGCTGTATAAGTTTATAGCTGTAGGAAACAGAAGAAGGGATATGATTTAAAAAAAACAAAGGCCACTACAGCAAGAAGGTCCTGGGTTTGATGTTCTATCCGTGCTTGCGTGGGTTCCCTCAGGTTACTCCAGTTTTCCTCCACATTCCTCCCATATAAAAATATATGCACAGTAGGTTGATGGGCTGTTCCAAATCACCCCTAGGTGTGTGTGTGTGTGTGTGTGTGTGTGTGTGTGTGTGTGTGTGTGTGTTAGCCCTGCAATGGCGTGGTGAGCTGTTCAGGGTGTACCCTGCCCTCGTCCAGAATCGGCTGGGATGGGCTCCAGCCTTCCCGTGATGCTAATTAGGATTAAGCAGCTTAGAAAAAGAATTTTGTTTACTAATATCATGGGACCCGGTGCAGGGGTCATTGACACTCGTATACAGGAGGAAGCAAATGGTTTCAGAAAGACATTTTGTCTGATTCCATTTTATTTCCAAGAGACACCACTGTATTCTTTTTTTTGTTTATTATACCTGTGAATTTTTATTTAATATAACTGGGGAAGTGAATCTCACCTTTCAGAATATATTGTCGGTTGGAGAGTGTGTGCAGTAGGACGTGCTTTCCTGCTCACCATGTTTGTAAAGAATTGTTATTTCCACATAATCATCCCATCAATTTGCACCTGTCTTGGCCATTCCCATCTATCCTGTCTCATCAGCAAGGTGTTTCTGAAAGTACTTCCTGAAATAGTCCAGCCTGTCCGGCACCAACAGCTGTGCCGTGGTCAAAGTCACCGGGTGAGCTCACCATTTGACCCTGTTGGGATTTCAAGCTCTTGACAGGTATCGGTGTGAACCTATGAACTGCGCTGACATCACTGACTGTTTGCATGACTCTTGGAGTCACTTTATGTCCGTGTGTCCACCTTTTATTCCCCCCTTGAGAGTTTTTGTACAAGGTGCCCATTCTTTTTGAAGTTTAACGATTTCCCAAAACAACTCCTAAAACTTGTTCATTGTTCCAGACGTCATTCCGCCAGACAGGTTTATCGTCACACACAGCCTGACTGAGCGTATAGTTCCCACTACTATGGTGGGTGTTTATGAACGCTGGAGAGCAGCCAGACTTCCTGTTCTTCTCTTTTCTTTGTAAGCTTTAAATATCCACCATGCCTTTGTGTTTGGTGAGTAAGTACTTTCATGGGGACGACGTGTCTATTGCATGCCGTCCACCAGTGCGAGTGAACCAGGCCATTGTTCATGTTGCTAGGTGTGATGAAATAGACTGGAGCATCAGCGCGTCTATGTAAAGCAATTATCAACACTCACACATCAGTTCCTTTCGAGACCCTTGAAAAGCTTGTGGCTTAAAAAACACAAAGTGATCACATGCTTCAGCTTTCCTTGGAGCCACATCTGGGATCATATTCAGTACAGGGCTAAGATATCTTCACAGAGCATTAGCATGAGTCAGCGTAATGTCACCGCAGAGGCATCCAACGCACACCGCAGTGCTCTCGAATTCTCATTTGTATTTAGGGGTAAGTCATCCGCAGGCTTCCTTGTAATTCCGCTTTAATTACATAGCATCACCTCGGTGCACACAAAGACCATTCACAATATTCATTCATTTTTAATCCTAATTAGGGCGCGGGAAGGCTGGCGCCCTTCTCTCTGGATTCTGGGCGAGGGCGGGGTACACCCTGGTCAGCTAGCCCGGTTATCGCAGGGCCAACACTCACAACCATTCACACTCACTCTCACACCTAGGGGCAAATTGGAACAGCCAGTTAGCCTACGGTGGGTGTTTTTTGGATGGTGGGAGGGAACCGACGGAAGCACAAAGAAAACATGCAAACGCCACACAGAAACGCAGAGCCTGGGAATCAAACCCAGGTGTTCTTCCATCATGCCGCCCATTCGCAATTGTGTTTTGTGTAAATATATATATATTTTTAGTGACTTTATTTTTGTATAAAACTGCAGTGGAAACAGGCAGGGCTGAAAGTAGCTCAGCTGCAAGGTACTTAACAGTGAAATTATATATTGCTCTCACTGTGATATGTTATCGTTTCCATAGCAACAGCTAATTGTTGAAGACTTGTCTGGTGGTCACATCACATACAACGAATAATAATAAAAAAGGTAGAATTGGCGTTTTTGTGTGGTTTACACGTTCTCCCCGTGCTTGCATGGGTTTCCACCGGGTGCTCCGGTTTCCTCCTACAGTCCAAAGACGTGCACATCAGGGTAATTGGGTTTTCTCGATTGCCCCTAGGTGTGAATGTGAGTGGGATTGGTTGATTGATTGTGAGCTGGGTTGGGCTCCAATGTTCTAATGAGAAGGTTACATTTAATTACTCGTTTAGTTCAGTTGTGCAGCTCGTAAGTAACCCTTGAAAGCTTTCGAAGTAAGATCCATCTTACTTTCATGTGGTTCAGGGTAAAACCTGTACCTGAATAAAAAAGTGTAATTTCGCATCAGGATATTTCTAGAATCGCGAAACTTAAAGAATCGCAATACAAATCGAATCAGCGCCGAGTTATCGTGATATCATGTCAGGTCGGCCCTGGTGATTCCCATCCCTAGATGTGAGGTTTTTCCTGGGGAGAAAATAGAGATCCTGGTAAACAGAACAACTGTTCTGGCTGTTTCATGGTCAGGGGTGTCTTTTTAAAATTATACAAGGGACCCCTTTAAGTCGGCACTTGCATACTTTATGACTGACTCTTGTTTATTGTTGTATAGAGGACGAGTAGTCCCAAATACACTAGTAAAATCTTTCCTCAATTCCGATAAATAGTGCTATTAGAGGAAAAATTATAACGTTTACTTTTGGAGGGGTGTTTTCATACAATCTAGAAAGATGTTCTGCTGTCTATAAGCTCTATTTATAATCTAAGTGGCTCTGACAGGATCCTTTGACTGTATGGAGGACAGAAGTGCTTTTTTCAGATATTAATTGCTTCTTCTAAAGCAGCATGGTACTGTGTAGCTTGCTGAAAAATATAATTGGGATTGGATGTGAAATACTTTCTGTACACAGTTCTACATCAGCTGGATAAGCATGTCCATCAAAAGGTGTCCTCTCCGGAAAACCAAAATCATGGTCACTAATGCTGTTGTTACTGCAGTTAATGATGTATACAACTAATGTTGCATGAAACCTGCTCAGATAATGTGTTTAGTGAGCTTTTATTCTTAATGCTGTGAATTCTCTACAATTCTGACACACTACAGGCAGATGTTCTGATTCTAGAGACCCGGTACCTGTTATACTTTCACCCGGTGTAATTCAGACACCATCAGACCTGGAGCTCTGATACTTCACACTAAATATTCTAGTCTCTTAAGGTGTTGACTGGTAACAAGAAGCCACAAAAACCAGGAGTTTTATTTTTGAGCTACTGTGAACCCAAAAAGTCTCCTGTGATTGTGAAACAGCCCTCTAACAGAAGTGATAGTAGGACTTAACCTGTTTCACAGCCGTTCTACAACATGAAGCAGAACTCATGATTTACTCGTGAGTCCGTAATCTCTTTTGGGAGAGTGTCTGTGTTCTTTAAGCTCTTCATCTCCTGCTCAAATGCACAGCTTCGAGATGCACGAATGGATGAATCAAATGTTCCCGTGTCCAGCCAAAGCGGCGTCATTTAGCTTTTTAGGTTTTTCGCAACAGAAGGAGCCGACAAAATAAAACATCTGTTTTAGCCATTAAACATCAGCAGCATGGATACACATGATGACCCCATATGGACCTCAGTGCACAGTCGTAAACTGTAAAAACGGCTTTAAACTGCTGTTGATACAAGCGCTTTTGTTAAAACTGCTCAGGACCACGTTGACTATTACAGATATGGGACAACAAACTAGATTTAGATTTAAATTTGTTACCAGACCTGTTTACAGTAAAGCTGCTTTGCAGGGGGGTTTGACGACATTGAGGGTTGTATATCTACTAGGGTATTAACCAGGAAGCACTTTTATGCCTAACCGCGGACTTTATGGACTTATGCACACATGAGAACCAGCGGGTGTTTACAATTCGCAAACGCTGACCAATGTGTTTGTTTGGAGCCATTTAAGGAGCGTGTAGAAGATAAAGAGCATCGATTTCTGTTATCAGCTCCGGTGTGGAGTGCAGTAGTGAAGATTGATCTGGTTTTAATGTCAGTTGTACTGGCCTTTGCTCCATTTAACATCGAATAGTTTGTACCTGTGCAAAATTAGACAAAGTTCCCATTATGATTTTGTTGGATTTGTTTTCCGAGCCTACAGAAATATTAGCCAGACTTTTACAAACAGTTTAATGTATTACTGGGGTTCTGGAGCCTGTCTCGGCCGACGGTGGGCGAAGGTGGGGTACACCCTGAACAAATCACCAGACCATTGCAGGTCAACACACACTACCTTTCACACTCACACCCTCACCTAGGGGCAATTTGGACCATCCAATTAGCCTACTGTACATGTGTTTGGACTGTGGGAGGAAACTGGAGCACGTGGAGGAAGGTCACGCAAGCATGGATAGAATGGGTGGATGCAAACGCTCCACAGAAATGCTCTCACCGAACCTGAGAACCGAACCCAGGATCTTCTTGCTGTGAGGCGGACGTGTTAACCACTATGCCTCACTGTGCCACCCCATATTATTTAAAGTCAGATTTAGTTTAGCATTTCCTGTTGCTCTTGTTGAGCTTTAGAGCAGGAAACGAAAGAGATCCGTGTTTTGTGTTTGACTTTATTTAAATCCCATGAATTCTTCCTTCGTTATGACTCCGATAAGGACGTGAGCAATCTCGATCCATCTAATCCAACCATGTTGCAGCATGCTTTGGACATTAGCATGTATGCTTTAGGTATAAATTTATTTAAGGCTCAGACATTTGGACAATCAAATATATTAATGACCCACTGACATCACCAAACCGTTTCATGGGAAGTGGTTGCTCAGTGGTTATGGCTCTGAGGTACTGATTAAAAGGTCAAGGGTTCAAGTCCCAGTACTGCCAAGTTGGCACAGTTGGACCTTTAAACAAAGCTCTTAACTCTCAGCTGCTCAGTTGTACAAATGAGATAAACATCGGCGACTGCGAAATGATTACATCACACCCTCTTTTAGTTCTCGCTGCTCAATTGGGTGAAGGTGTGGTGATCGATTTGGCTAAAACCTTCAACTTTTCTTGCTTTAACATAACGTTCCTCCCAATTAAATTGGATGCCTTACTCTGTAAATTGCCACCATCATCAATAAAGTTTAGTGAGCTCATTGCATAAGCAGCCATGCTAGCCCAAGGCACGACATTACATCCACCATGCTGGACCAACGAGTTTGTATGTTTTGGTCATTAGCAGATTCTTTTCTTGAAGGCCATATTGGCCTTTTTATCACTTTAGTCGAGGTTAATATTGGCGCTAACTTCCCTACCCTGTCAAGGTTGTTAATGGTGTCACTATTTGTTGTTTTTGGGGGTATTCTTCGTAGCTTTCTCATTGTGAACATTTCAAGTTGCTGTATGGGCAAATTCAAAAGCTTGTGATTTGGACACCCCCACCCCCCCTACTTCAAAATACACTATGTAGACAAAAGTTTATTTGTTTGGTTACAATTTCCCTTTTACCAGAACTAAGAGACTCAAACCTGTTGTAGCATGACCGTCCCTCCAGCGCACACAGTGAGCTCCATGAACACATCCTTTAATAAGGTTGGAGAGCGATAATGTGAGTCACTTGCACAGAGCACTGACCTCAACCCCACTCAACAGCAAAGAGAAATGAAACCCGGAGTCAAGTCATACACGAGTATCCACAAACTTTTGTCCATACAGTGTAACGTGCTTTTCTCCCATAGACAGCTCGCTGGTCTTTGTCTTGGTTTATCGTTTTTAGCAGTGAATGCAGTCTTCATAGTTGACACTCAATGGTCAAAACAAGAAGAAAGCTTTATTTCCATAACTTGTATCTTTGAAATGGGTGGGTTCAATCCCAAGGTGCTGTGTTCCAATCCAGGAAATGGAGATGTAAAGATCAGGAAATTACTGCTACAATTTTGGTCTAGCATCTCATATTCTATTTTTATTTTCATTTTAGGGGTGATGACACAAGAGGTTTTTCTTTTCTTTTCTTTTTCTTATTTTTTTTCACAAATTTTGAAATTGTTTTGCGACTCCACATGCAAGCAAATATATTGCGGCTTAAATAAGTATATCACAAGAAAGTTGCGAGACTGATTTGCGACTGGTTTGAGGATGTTTGGCCAAAAAAAGAATCAAATGTCCTTTTGAAAATCAGTCGTGTTTTGTTCGCTTTTTGTTCTTTATATTTGCGCCTTTATTAGCGTGAACAAAGCGTGAATAAAATATGATTAGATTACAAAATGTACAGAGTATGGTGGATGCCAGCAAGTCTCAAACTTTCCTCAAACTTTCTGCGTGAAAGTCTCGAACTTTAAATTTTTCTTACCAATGGAAAACAAGTAATTTGTGATCAAAGCGACAACGTTACGCCTTTCTCACGACGCGTGCGGACTGTTTGAGTCTGCGCATCAGAGGTTCGTTTTGTGACGTTCACAGGAATTTCAGGCATGTTTGAAATGTTTTGCGATGAGTTCACGACCAAAATGCGATGTTGCGAATGTTGCAAAAGAAATTAGTGAATCAAAAGTGACAGCTGCGAATTGCCATTCGTGTCAGTTGCTTTTCTGTCGCACCTCTAGTGGGATCAACCCCTTAAGCACAAATGCTTTTAGTGTTCAGTGAGACTTGGTAGGATCACCCCTTTTTTGACGGTAAAACTTGTTACTGTTTGTGTTTTTATGATTAAAATATTAGAAAACATATGTTTAATTAAATTTAATGACGTTTAATATTTCTCAGTCTTTGTTCCCCAGCAATGTCCATACAGGGCTCCGGTTGGGAATCCCTTTTCTGAGTAAATATTGTTTTTGTTTTTCTCTTTCATTCAGCGGGACTGCCATTCATAATCATGACCATCGTTTTCCAGCCATACCAGCGAGGCGTGTACTGCGACGACGAAAGCATTCGTTACCCGTACAAGCATGACACCATATCACATGGAATGATGGCTGCCGTCACCATCACCTGCTCCATCATCATTGTGAGTCTGTACCTCAATCACTGCCACATTACCAGGAAGGACCAGCACCAGATGCGTGATAAGTTAAAGCAAGCAATAGAAGCTCTGTTTAACATTGTGCTGCCATTGTTGGTGTCCACTTCAAAGGAAATAAACAAAGGTTAAGCAGTCATCGTTATCCTATGATCGTATGATCAGATATTTCTTTTCTGATGGGAGTGGTTGCTCCCAGGATCACCCTGCCCCATCTGTACACAGAGCTCATTGAATGAGTTGATAAGTTGTATACTATAGACGCAGATCCCAACTGATTTGAACATATTAATGGGAGTTTTTGAATGAAAAAAAACATCATCAGACCTCCAGCTGCGGGAATATCTGGGAAGAATGGTGTTCAACCCTCCAATACAAGCTGTTCAACACCCTTCTGTGACATTTTGGTGTTTCTATTAATTTGTCACTAATCTGTATGCTCCTGAAACCATTTTAAATGATTTGGTGTGGAAGTAAAACCCAATTTCAAAAATAGACCACAGGGGTCCAGACGCTCCTGGCGAAAGGACCATTTCATAATACGCCAATATAGAGCAGGCACAGCAAGTTTGAAAGGCCCAGCTTCAGCGCACGGCAAGTAAATGTTTTGGCTCTGTGACCTTGAAAAGTAGGTCAAGGTCACTCAAACACAAACTCACCTAGCACTCATAGTAGTGAGCCAGCATACCAAGTTTCAAAGCCCCTTCAAATAAATGTCCAGAAACTAAAGTGTGACGGACAGACAGACGGAACCCATTCCTATTGATCCCGAGGGGCGGGAGCTATAAAGGTTGGGATACTTTAGTTTGGAAAAGCCAGATAGCCTAATACGCCTGTCTTTGGACTGTGAGAGAAAACTAGAATACTAGGAGAAAACCAGCACAAGCACAGGGAGAGCATGCAAACGCCACACAGAAACGCCCTTGCCAAGCCCGGAACTTGAACCCAGGACCCTCTTGCTGTGAGGCGGGAATGTTAACCCCTACGCCCTCGTTCACACTAGAAAAAAAAATATCATGTAATGAAAACTACTAGCACATTTTGAATTTGACATCATCATCACGTCTCAAAGAAGTTGGGACTTGCTGTTGTCGTCAAATTCAAAACGAACGAGTAGTTTGCAATTGTTGAAGAATTTCAGAATAAGGTTCATACATAATATCCTCAAAAGATTTAGAGAATCTGGAGAAATCTGTGTACGAAGGGGACAAGGACGAAAATCAATATTCAGGCAGCACTGCATTTAAAACAGGCATGGATCTGCCGTGGACACTGCACGGGCTCAGGAGTACTTCCAGAAGTCCCTGCATGAGGTATTTAATTTATTGTTATTATTTATTATTAATTAATTTTTTTTCTTTTTTTTTTTTCCTTCCTGTACAGATTACCACCGGAGAAGCTTACCTGGTCTACAGCAAGCGCCTCTACTCAAACTCCGACTTTAACCAGTATTGCGCGGCACTCTATAAGGTCGTGGGTACGTTCCTGTTCGGCGCCTGCGTGAGCCAGTCTCTCACAGAAATGGCTAAGTTCACAATCGGACGACTGCGACCCAACTTTTTGGCTGTGTGCGCGCCTACTGTGTGTACGGGCTACATGATCGAAATTAACTGCACAGGAAGCTCCAGAAACGTCACTGAATCCAGGTACCGCGCCGAGAGACAGGAAGGCCAGGGTTGAAGGTCGCACCGTTGTTGACCTCGTTTCCTGTGTTTGTTTTTTTTTGTGGTGTCAGCTGTAGTTCTCGCTTCCTGTTTCTTCTCTCTTGTCTGATTGTTGGGTTTGACCCTTCTCAGAAGGGTTACTTTGTTGTACAGAAAGTCTATTTTTGCTGTAAGGGCACACTCCTGTAAACGATCCGGGAGGTTCTTCGGTAGGTCATGCTTCTCGTAGGTACACTGTGTGCAGCGTGTATGTTTGAATGGATCTGCTGAAGAAGCGCTGCAATGCACTTTATGTAAATCCTTCAGTGTTGGCAATTTATTAAATTTGTTCAAATTCATTAGAAACATGGTGCTAACAGTTTCACTTTCTCTATCCCTGCTTTAGGCTGTCTTTCTACTCTGGCCACTCCTCGTTTGGGATGTACGCCATGCTCTTTTTGGCGGTGAGTAGCCCACTTTTAAGTGACTCTTACTTTTCATTCCAGCTATCCAGGCAGACAGAATGTCAGACTTGCGGGGGGAAAATGGATGTACAAGCTGAACATCCCCATACTTAACAACATTCACTTCCCAAAAAACCGACCAAACCATCTCAGAATGCTCACCCTAGGCATATAGTCCCAGACTGGTTCCCAGCAGCACTTACTGTAAGTTTTGGGTGCTGCATGAATAACATTAACCTGAGCCAGGGGTTTTTCTCAGGTAGCGCTTTCAGAGCATGAGGCATTCCTGTCGTGTTCAAACATGCTAACAGTAACACTATAAAATGTTTCAGTGATGATTTGCGGAGTTTAAGGGCGATTGCCGGACTCAACGCTTTCGAAAACCTGTTTCTGTGCTTCGGTAAATTGCTTTTCTTTGAATAAATCTGGCTCAGGATTGATTTTCTGGACAGGTTACCCAGGATGTAGGTGTTTACTCGGAGTTACAGGGTGGCACGGTGGCATCCATCCTTGGTTCGAGCCCAGTGAGGGCGTTTCTGTGTTTGCGCAGGTTTCCTCTGGGTACTCTGGTTTCCTTCCACAGTCCACGTACATGCACATTCCCATTCACATGTCCCTAGATGTGTATGTGAGTGTGAGAGGTTATGTGTCGGTGTTGGCCTTGAGATGGTCTGGCAAGATTTTCAGGGTGTACCCCGCCTTCAGCCAGTGTCGGCCGAGTTAGGCTCCAACCTTCCTGTAACCCAAGTAGGATTAAGCAGTTCGTCAAATCAGTGATTGAATTAATCTGGTTCAGGATTAATTTCCTGTAAAAACACACAACTGTTAGAGGGCGGCACGGTGGCGTAGTGGTTTGCACATCTGCCTCACGGCCAGAAGGTCCTGGGCTCAAACCCTGTGCCTGGTGAGGGCATTACTGTGTGAATGCATGCATGGGTTTCCTCAGGGAACACCGGTTTCCTCCAACAGTCCAACCACATGCACATTAGGCTAACTGGGGATTCAAAGATGCCCCAAGGTGCGAGTTCGAGTGTGAGTGGTTGTGTGCGGGTGTTGGTCTGGCGAGCTATTTCAATTTGTATCCTACATCTTAATAATGGATAAAGTGGTTCAGGAAATGACATCACATGACTACTGTTAGCTCTTATATCTGGGATTACTGTATTATTATTATTATTATTATGTAATATGTTCCCGCTATGAACTTTTTGGAGGATATTAGTGTAGTATTATCTAATCGCTTATCTTTAATTTCTCTCCTTGTCTTTAGTTATATGTACAGGCGCGCATGGCGTTCAAATGGGCACGTCTTCTGCGGCCCACAATTCAGTTCTTTTTGGTCGCTTTTGCCATTTACGTTGGCTACACGCGGGTGTCTGACTACAAACACCACTGGAGCGATGTTCTCGTGGGTCTCCTCCAGGGGGCGCTCATCGCCATTCTCACTGTAAGTTTCATCTTGATGTTGACCTTTAAAAAAATTAAAAATAAAAATGCATTTTTTTGACTAACCCAGCGTCAAATCCCCCCCCCCCCCCTTCCCCCCACAGGTCCGACACATCTCAGATTTTTTTAAGCAACGGATCCCTCGCGAACAGGCCCCTGAGATTTCTGAGGCGGATGATTCAGAGCGCAAACCGAGCCTGCAGATAGTCGACCAAGAGAGGAATCACCATTGCAACTTTTCTGGGACTGTATGAAAGACTTTTTAGCCGGGAGGATGGTGTGTACTGTTCTCGCACCAAACCCAGATAGTGTATATAAATATAAATATATATAACCACTGGACCGACTGCAGTGCTGCTCACCACATCTGCATCCCAGAGGCATCAGTGCAGCTACTGTAGCCATTACAGCTGAGTGGCACTGACTACAGACTCGCCTCCACACATGGATAATCTCTCCTTTATGTGTATGTGTGTGTGTGTGTGTGTGTGTGTGTGTGTGTGTGTGGCATCATATAGTATTCCTATATTTTGTCCGTTCTGTAGAGGGTATGATGTATTTATACTGATTATATCAATCATTTTTAAGTCTAAAGAACAAATCATAAATCAAGTCAAATTATTATTTTTTTTTTTTACATTCCAAGTAACGGATTTAAATTGTATCAAAAATGCAGCGACTTCACGTGATTGGACGAGGTATAAAACAGTTCTGAAAGTGAAGCGTAAAGGTCGATCTTGGGTCGGTCCATCGAATTTCAAGAAGCTGTGCCACTGAATACAGGTGTGATGTGGAGTTCAAGTGCGTTCCTCATCCACTACATTGGCGAGTAAAGTGAAGTTGCAATTTTAAATTTTTTTAAAAATATTTTTTAATGAAAATCTATCCTGTGGTGGTTGATTATCGTTCCGACCCTCCTGGTGAATGGCAGTGGTGTTTTATTGATTTTTTTTATATATATATATATATATATATATATATATATATATATATATATATATATATATATATATATATATATA
>JAOUQZ010000022.1:5841352-5853059 GCA_028564935.1 Neosilurus hyrtlii
CCTGTTTTTTTTTTTTTTTTTTTTTTCTTTTTTGTTTTGGTTTTTTTTAACGCTCAGCTTTGTTTGCAGCAGCACAAATAGCAGTGAATATTTCCGAATAATCTGCTTTATTGTTCCTGCACCTGCATAAGAAATAATATATCCGTTTTAAGTGAGAATGTGAAAATTATATCCAAACGAATAAACATCTGTGATAAAGCTCCGTTAGTGTGACCTTGAGAACAGAAACATTATATAAATAAAGCATGTACTGGCTGAAACGTGTATAAATATTTGTTACTCATCTCTCTCTATATGTCTGATCCCAAAGCTACAAAATTTCTAGTCATGGCACAGAGTGTGTGTGTGTGTGTGTGTGTGTGTGTGTGTGTATATATATATACATTAAAGTAATGGTAAAAATAAGTCCCATGCTGTGATATATTGCTGTAATCTCCATGGCATTGTTGCTCCAGTTGGTCCGGTCGAGGCTCAGCAACATTAATGTGGCAATAAAATGAAGTCGGCTGATGATCTGAATGTACTGAATGAGCAGGTTATCACATCAATAGGCTTCTTCTTTCCCTGATGGAATGGATATAAAATTGGGACTCAGATAGTGAAAGAGAGGTTCAGGGAGCACGAGGAAGCATGTATCGGCCCCCCAGAGTCCTGACCTTAACCCTATTGAAAGTGTTCGGGATGTGCTGGAGAAGACTTTATGAAGGGGGTCAGTTTTCTCATCAACTCAAAATGTTGGTGATTGATATAAAAAAAAAACTCTTATGGAAATTAGTGTTCTGTTGCTTGAGTTAGAGGAAACAATGCCGTGGAGTTTACACACTGTAATCAAGGCTAAAGGTGAAACAATAAAATGTTGGAGTCCAGGAGTGTTTTTATTAATGAGTGAATAAATTGGATAGAGTTGTAATTCGTTCCACTAATTTGTAGTTCGGTTTCTGAATTTGTGGATGATTGAAGCCAGCATCGCAAGCAGGCGAGGTTTAGTGATGTTCTGTCCGACACCACACTGACTTTCCCAAGGTTTGATTGTATTTGCCTAAATATATTGCACACATCAAATATTTTTCTATATGTATTTTTTTTCTCCATCTACTGTACATGAATAAAAATCTATTACTCTTGATACGATCTCCGTTCTGGCTTTATTTCTTCTACAGTGTTTTTGTCTAATATTACCTGTCATTATTGTAATAATGCGTGTAGTCTGTTAAAATACGAACCGCCTTTCACTCTGAGGTGAGTGACTCTTGGTGCTATGTGGCGTTTTCATGTTCTTCCCGTGCTTGTGTGGGTTTCCTCCTGGTGCTTTGGTTTCCTCCTACAGTCCAGAAACATGCACGGTAGGCTAATTGGCTGTTCCAAATTCCCCCTTGGTGTGAGTGTGAATGGTTGTATGTGTGTTGGCCCTGCAGTGGTCTGGTGAGCTGTTCAGGGTGTAGCAGAGTTGGCAGAGATGGGCGCCAGCCTCCCTGCGACCCTAATAAGGATTAAGCAGCTTAGAAAATGAATGGACCACCACAACGGTGATTATTTTCCAATAACGGCGCTCCGACAACTGCTTCATTCCTTGTCTACAATAGAAATTAGCCAAAGATTAGAAATTCCTTAATGAACAATACACCGTACCTTTAACCATTAGAGTTACGTTCACTGTTGTGAAACAAGTTGGTTCCTGCTATCGCTTTCAGCAGCATTAGTCATTCCCACACCTTTACCTCGAGAATTTAATAACGCAAAAAAATGCAGCCTGTCATGTTACTCATGAGCCCCAAAGGCTTCTATTCATAACACAATCCTGTACTAAAACGTAAGGATTCACCTCTTAGAGTGTGGCGGCACAGTGGCGTACTTACCGCATCAAGGTCCTGGGTTCAAGTCCCAGGGTCTATATGGAGTTTGCATGTTCTCTCAGTGCTTGCGTGGGGTTTCCTCCAACAGTCCAAAGACATGTCCCTAGGTGTAAGTGTGTGTTTGTGTGTGTGTGTTGGCCTTGTGATGGACTGGCGAGATGCTACCCTGTCTTTACACAGTCGGCTGAGATAGGCTCCAGCCTCCCCGTAACCCTAATAGGATTAAGCGGTTCGGAGCGAGTGAGAATACTGTCAGAGCTGCTGTTATAGAAAATTAAAGGACACCTGACCAATCAGAACGGAGAAATGGACAGCGCTTGAGTATAAAATAAGTGTGCAGAAAGATTATTCTTTTTGAATATTGGAACTGAAAGTACCTGTCGTTTTTCTCATTTCACATCATTCCGTGGACAGGGTTTCGGAGTGTGAGGACGTCTCTGTTCCTGTTATTAAATCTCGAAATGATTACTGTGTATTGTGATACGCAGCCCCTGTTTATAATGGGATACGCTTTTAACTCACCGTTTTAGAAAGATACTGCGTGAGGTCAAATTTCATCTAAAAACTACAAATGTAGTCGTCCACCTCACAGCAAGAAGATCCTGGTCTCAAGCAAGGACGTTTTGAGCTTGCATGTCCTCCCTGTGCTTGTGTGGGTTTCCTCCAGGTACTCCGGTTTCCTCCAACAGTCCAAACACATGCCTGTTAGGCTAACTGGCTGTTCCAAATTGCCCCTAGTTGTGAGTGTTGCACAGCAGTGGTCTGGCGAGCTATTTAGGGTGTACGCCGTCTCCGCCCAGTGTCGGCTGAGATCCAGTCTCCCTGCTACCCCAACATTTTAGTGAGAGGTGAGAGTATTTTAGGTTAATCTGCACGAGGTCTGATTTCATAGAAAAACAACAATTTAGTAGTTTGGGGTAGTGTAGTGGTTAGCACATGTACCTCACAGCAAGAAGGTCCTGGGTTCGAGTCCTGGGCTCAGCAAGGGTGAGGAATTTGTGTGGAATTTGCATGCTTGCATGAGTTTCTTCTGGGTAATCTGGTTTCCTCCCATATGAATTTAGTTTAGTAGCTTTGTTACGTATAGAGTTTCATTCAATCATTTTCTGAAGCGCTTAATCCTAATTAGGGTTCTGGGGAGCCTGGCGCCCATCTCAGCCGACTCTGGGCGAGGACAGAGTACACCCTGGACAGCTCGCCAGGCCATCGCAGGGCACATAGTTTCTTAAAGTAATTCAGAATTAATATATTACAGGTTTTTTTTTTGATCCATCAATATTGGTTCAATAATAATAATAATAATAATAATAATAATGATAATAATAATATTAATAATAACAATATTAATATCACTACTACTAATAATATTAATAATAATAATAATAAAAATATTAATAACAATAATGGTAATAATAATAATTATATTAATAATAACGATGATGATAATAATAATGATAATAATTCTAATAATAATAATATTAATAATAATAATATTTATACTATTACCAATAATAATATTAATAATAATAATAATAATATTAATAATAATAATAATATTAATAATAATATTAATAATAATAATAATAATAATAATATTAATAATAATAATATTTGTACTACTACCAGTAATAATATTATTAATAATAATAATAATAATAATAATAATAATCTTTGTGTAATGACATTGGCTTCAAGTCTTTTTCCTGACAGCATGGCAGAGTTAAATATGTCCCAATCCCGCTAATACAACTCGTCCGATCTGTTAATGATAAATCAGGTCTGGTTACAATAGACCCCCCCCCCCCCCCCCCCCCCCCCCCCCCCCCCAAAAAAAAAAATTTAAAAAATTAAAAAGCAATTTTAGAAGATAGACAGCTTTCAATCCTGGTTAGAACCCTACTGCCCCCTAGTGGAAAAGCTGGTATTGAACCATGACAGTCACATGCAGACCACAGCCCTCTCCGCCCCTTTTACAAGGATAAAATGTCAAAATAAGGTTTCAGGTATATTTCATCCACATCAACTCATGTACAGTTGGCAGTGAGTAACCCCCAGAGGTAGGTTATTTTAGGTTTTCACAGAACCAGGACCAACAGCACCACCAAAGGTTGTAACCAGAATAGTATGAGGAAGGCGTTGATTTGTTTTCATGTTGTTTGATTTGATGTAGATTTCACTATATTCTATTTTAAGTATTCGTACGTAATGTAAAGGCAGGGGTTAGCACGTCCGCTTCACAGCAGGAAGGTCCTGGGTGTGAGTTCCAGGTTCGCCAAGGGCACTTCTGTGTGAAGTTTGTATGTTCTCCCAGTGCTTCCATGGGTTTCCTCCTACAGTCCAAAGACATGCACGTTAGGCTGATTGGCTGTTCCAAATTGACTGTAGGAGCTGAGTGTGTGTGTGTGTGTGCGTTGCCCTGCAGTGGCCTGGCATGAGACTGAGGGTGTACCCCACCTTCGTCATGTTGGCTGAGACAGACACAGCCTCCCCGCGACCCTAATAAGATTAAGTGGTTCAGCGAATGAGTGAATAAACAAAGAGGACATTACAGGATGAACAAAACATAATAAAGCACAATCACAATACAAAAGAAAAACGATGTTAATGGAAATTCATTTAATATTTCTGTATAATTGTGATAAAGACTCATGCACATGATGTAGGTGGAACTTGTTTTGCTGTATCACAAATACAGACACATGAATCTTCACACTAATTCATACACCCCCTCCAAACAGCCCAGCGAAGGAATGAAACATGTCCACTAATATCCAATAAATATTTCTTTATTCGTCCCTACAGTAGTGTAGTATGTCTCTGACTCCATGCTTCAACAGGATCATCAATTCGGTAAAACCTGGGGCCAAACTTTCACACAGTATACAGTGTTTAGAAAAGTGTTCAGTAAACACCACCGAGAAAAAAATGAAGGGAAAAAAACAAAAAAAAACTTTACATTGATTGAAAATTTTCATTTGAAAAACAATATTAGACTTGCACTTCATGTGCTCTATCTGGGGTATGAGATATCCGCTCGTACGCCCTCCTCAGTGCCAGAAAAACGTCTGTGGAACACCAGTGCTGGATCAAATGCAGTGAAAGTCGATCAGGGTCTCTTAAAATGACCGGTGACCGCGTACAGTATGTGCTTTTACACAATAAGTCGAATTGAAATCTGAAGTTCCAACAGAGATCTGCTTATTTCCCCCAATTCTATTCTCAAACTGGTCCAGTCCCGGGCTCGGCGAGGGCGTTTCCCCGCAACCCTACTAGGATTAAGCGGTTCGGAGCGAGTGAGAATACTGTCAGGGCTGCTGTTCTAAAAAATTTAAATGACACAAGCGTGTTCTACTTACACCAGTGTGGATTTCCTCCAAGTAGTCTGGTTTCCTCCGACAGTCCATAGACATGCACGTTAGGCTAATGCACTCGCTCACCCTTTACCCCTTTTTACACCCTTTACGGGTTCGAGTCCCGGGCTCGGCTCGGGCGTTCCTGTGCGGAGTTCGCATGTTCTCCCTGTGCATATGTGGGTTTCCTCAGGGTTCTCTGGTTTCCTTCCACAATCCAAAACTGGCTGTTCCAAGCTGACCCTATGTGTGAGTGTGAGTGTGAATGGTGGAATGTGTGTTGGCCCTGTGATGGTCTGGTGAGCTGTTCAGAGTGCACACCGCCTTTTCTCAGTGTTGGCTGAGATAGGCTTCAGCCTGACTGCGACTCTAGGAGGACTCTAAGGGGTTCGGCAAATGAGAATAAGAAAGAAAGATGATGAGATTTCCCAGCGGACCACAAGGCAGTAATTGGTCGGCCATTTTCGGATCTCATGGTATTGGTTACTGTCGGGGTGTGAAGAACAATTTCAATTTGTTTTTACGGCTAAACAGACACCAACCGCAGCTGTGTAAATTTAAAAGAAAATGAAAATGGTTCAGGTCATTTGATCATCTTGGCTGATGGCTGATGGCTGATGGAGAAGCAGCTCCCCTTGAGCGGTGGAAGGATCCTGATTTCTTTAATATTAAATACTGTATATTTGAGTGAGGAGGAGCACAGGGTGGCGTGTGCAACAGTGCCAGATGGACGAAGCAGGTTATAGTGCTTCCCGATAGTCACAAGAATGACTCAAAGAAATATAAACTAATACAACGTCCCTGCAGGGAGCCTAACATACACCGGACTGAAGAACCATCGCGTCCTCCACACCTCCAGTCGTCTCAGTTCTATCCACCTGTATAATGTAGATCCCCAGCTATGCGCTCGCTCATGCACACGGTGCTTTAAGGAATGCAAAGATAAGGTCGCAGTGCATAAAGTGAGTGTAGAAGAAGCAACAGGCTGTAAATGTCTCCTTCTTCGGTGAAGACGATCCAGTTCAGCTACACAGCAGTCCGAAAGGTTGTTGGTGTTTCGTTTTTTTTTAAGTGTCTCAGTTTATTTCTGTGTATTAGTTTGGTGGGTTTTAGGTTTCCCATGGTTATCAAGGGTCGACAGGGCTTGCTCTGGTTTGCTTACTGCTGAAATACAGAAACAAATAATATTCAAAACATGAATCATTATCATTGTGATATATGTGTATATTTATAGAGCGAGAGAGCAAGAGAGAGAAGGGGAGTGACGGAGAGCAACCCACCAAAATGCTCAGCTTTGCCATAGCACTCGCGCTGCCTGATTGGCTGACAGACCTGTCAATCACTATACCAGCTGCTTGATTGGCATGTTAAGCTGTTCCTCTGACATGGCCCTGCAGGGTAGTGGATGCTGATTGTGTTCAACTCGCTGGACAAATGCACATCCCTGGCAAGGCACATGGTCCTCGACCCCGTTGCACTATGGGACGGATCCAATGTGTGCTGGGTTTGGTGGGTGGGTGGGTGAGGGAGGGCCACTTCATCTCCCACCCGTCTCACTCCACAAAGCGGAGTGCGTGCTGTGAGGGCGGCAAGAAAAACACGGCAAGCGAATCGTTTCACTTTTCACGCAGACGCGAGCGGTGACATCACGGTTTTCATTTTGGAGGCAGAACTCAACGAGTGCTGATTTGAGACATCTATGAAACATCTCAGCCATCACTCATAACTCTTAATCGTACTATTACAGCCGTGGGGAGGCTGCTGCCTATCTCAGCCAACAATAACCCTGAACAGCAACTCACACACATGACCACTTACCACACTCACACCTAGGGGCAAACTGAAACAGCCAGTTAGCCTAATGTGCATGGACTGTAGGAGGAAACCAGAGTACCCGGAGAAAACCCACAAAAGCATGGGAAGAGCATGCAAACTCCACGCAGAAACGCTCTCGCTGATCACGGGACTTGTATTTGCATGTTTGCATGTTCTCCCAGTTTTTGTTTGGGTTTCCTCCAGGTTCTCCGGTTTCCTCCTACCGTCCAAAGACATACATATCACTATCAAGAGGTTCTGAGAGTGACAGGCAAGACTGCATACCGAAGAATGGGGCTCACTGGCCACTGTTACCGACATCCTGAGCTGCCAGCAAGTAGAGGGAGACGGAACCGAAACCGAAACCGTGGTCTCGGAGTAGCAAGCCCAGAGGAGCCAGCCAGGAGTGATGAATGATGGAGCGGCCGGTTTGGGAGTGCCGGCGGAGTGTCCACCTGAGAGATTAGGCTAACTGGCTGTTCCAAATTGCCCCGAGCTGTGAATGTAAACGGTTGTGTGCGTTGCCCTGCGATGGCCTGGAGAGCTCTTCAGGGTGTACCCCACCCTCACTCAGTGTCGGCTGAGAGAGGCTCCAGCCTCCTCAGGACCCTAGTTGGATTAAATCTGTTCGGCATATGAATAAAAGAATAAAAATAAATAAATAAAGTCGATGCACTTTAATGTTGAATATAATATATAATATTTCTGTAACATTTGACTGCACCTTTATAAACAAATAAACGAGGAGCATGTAGGAGGACATGTGTCATCCGTGGAGAGTGTAGGTGTATCTCACCTAGTGCTGGACAGGAGGAGAGGGAGCACATGCTGGGGAGGGCAGAGGACAAGCAGGAGGAGGCGGAGGAGGTGCAGGAGATGGAGAGTCACGTGACGGAGATGGAGAACGCGAGCGTGCTTTCTCCTGAAAAAGAATTCAAAGACAGAACGAGTGTGAAGCGTTTAGGACTGAACTGTAGTTTAACCTGAATCATTCCGTACCTGGATCATCCTTCTGTCTTATCTTCAACCCCACAGTAAAAACTACAACCCGGGACTCCGTTCAACTTGATCCGCAAACCTTTGAGTAAATTTATGGCTGATTTGAAAACTCAAATCATATCCCTGATCCCTCCATTAATCCGTATGGAACCGCCTCCAGACCTGAGAGCATGGGTGTGAATCATGACCAATCATATCTCACACACTCCGCTAAATCCTACCAGGGTCTCAGCTGTCACTGAGCAAAGGCGGGGTACACCCTGAACAGCACGCCAGACCATCGCAGGGCATTACACACACAGCCATCCACACTCACACCCACACCTACGGACAATTCCGAACAGCCAACTAGGCTAGCATGCATGTCTTTGGACTGTTGGAGGAAACCAGAGACCCCAGAGGAAACCCACACAAGCACACGAAGAACATAGCTCCTGTCACTGCACTGACGTTCTAACCACTACACCACCATGCCTCCAGATTTAATACTTTAAAAAAAAAGTGTGACACGTCTATGAGCTACATACATATTATGGTCAGAATCTCACCTACAGTCCTCCACTCTTACTTTATGGGTAGAAATCATGCAGTGTGCACCTGAGAAGGACTCTTGTGTTGGTTGGGGGTCTGTGTGTGCGTGTGCTGGAAACCAGAGGAAGGTGAACGGGCATCTCTGGAGGTGTTTCGGCTGTCCACGCCATTCCCGTCAGCAGACTTGGGAGACCCTCCTGTGGGAGACACACTCTTCTTCCAGACCAACAAACAGGAGACGAATCATCAGACAAGAGGAGTCTGATCACACCTTATTCGTCATCTGCGTAGCCACTGGTTATACAGTATAAGGGCAGCACATGCACTTCACGGTGCGAAGGTCCTGGGTTCACATCCCGACCTGAGTTTGCATGCTCTTCCTGTGTTTGCGAGGGTTTCCTCCGGGTACCAAATTGCCCCAAGGTGTGAGATGGGTGTGAATGGTTGTGTGTGCTGCCCGTCGATGGGTTAGTGAACTGTTCAGGGTGTACCCCACCTACACCCAGTGCCGACTGGGATAGGCACAGCCACCCCGCGACCCCTGTAGCAGTACGCAGTTCGGCAAATGAGTGAGTGAGGAGTGATGAACACCAAAATAACAACAAACTAAAAATGTCAATAATATAAAGGGATTTATTAAAAAAAAAAAAAAAAAAAAGACAAAATAATGAATTGTTACTCTCTCACTCATATGCTGAGCCACTAAATCCCAGGGAGGGTACACCCTGAACAGCCTGCCAAGCCATCACAGGGCCAGTACACACACACAACCATTCACACTCACACTCAGACCTAGGGGCAATTCGGAGCAGCCAGTTAGCCTAACGTGCATGTCTTTGGACTGTGGGAGGAAACCAGTGTACCCAGAGGAAACCCATGCAAGCGGCGGGGGCACGCAAACTCCACACAGAAACACCCAGGACCCGAACCCAGTACCTTCTTGTCGTGAGGCAGATGTGCTTTCCTCTACGCCAAGACACTATAAATCCTTTCCTGGTTCAGACACTCCTCTCTGGTAATTAAAGCTGAAGATTATGGCTAATACGGTTCTGCGAAAGTGGAATTGTGGTTGTAAACTTGTTATTTTAAATCATACTTGCAGCTCTTTCAACCCAGAGTCTTGAAAACCTGATAATTCAGGCATGTCCTGACTGGGGCTTATAATTATAGACACGATGTTGACGTTAGGCCAGGGCCATGGAGGAAGAGACAGGAACAGAATAATTAGGCCGTACCTCTTTAGTGCTGTCCCGTTTCAAACTGTCCTCATTTTTTTCCACTTCTCTCTCCTAGAGGAAGAAGAAGAAGAAGAAGAAGAAGCAAAATGTCATCAATTATCTTCCTCTTTCATCATCAGACTGTAGATGTCTATATAAGGAAATGCAGCGTCCCCGAAATCGGTTTTATTTCTGTCTAGTGACATTTAATACATTCATTCTTTCATCCGTCTTCAGGAAGCGCTTTATCCTGGTCAGGGTGGTGGTGATTCTGGAGTCTGTCCCTGGAACGCTGGGCACAGTGCAGGAAACACACGCACTCATTCATTCCTTGGGGCAACTTAACATAGTCAGCCCTCTTACTGACATGTTTATGGGAGGAAACTGGAGAACGTGCACAAACCACATGGACATATGGAGAGTATTATGAAAGCCCACACAGACCCACGTTCAGGCTACCTCAGTGTTACTTACTAGCACTCTCAAACTCCAGGTGACCTTGATTTCTCTGAAACTTGTCGCTGTACACATAATAGAATGTCGGACACTGTCACTTCCCATAACTAGCCTGATGTGCATGACTTTGGCCCATAGGAGGAAACCGGAGTACCCGGAGGAAGCCCACACAATCACAGGGATACACAAACTCGGCACAGACATGCCTGAGCCAGGGACTCGAACCCAGGACCTTTTTGCTGTGAGGAATTCATCTTCATTATCAAAATGATCTTTTATTAGGGTCACGGGGAGGCTGGAACCCATCCCAGCCGACTCCGGGTGAAGGTGGGGCACACTCTGAACAGCACGCCATACCATCGCTGTGCCAACACACACACACAGCCATTCATACTCACACCTAGGGGCAACTGAGTATAGCCACTTTCCCTAATGTGCATGTCATTAGACTGTGGGAGGAAACTGCAGCATGAAAAAAGGAATACCTCCACCAGGCACATATAGATAATGGTGATATAGGAAGTGCACTGATCAAACCGAAAAATTCGGCTAAGACTAGCAAGTTTCGCAATAATTTGGCATAATTATGATGAAACGTCTCCCCCTAGTGGGTGTCTTATGAACATTTATTCGTTCATTTTCCAAAGCGCTTTATCCAACCAGAGCGCTGGAGCCAAACCCCATCCAGTCCATCACAGGGCCACCACACACAACCATTCATAGTTCTATTTACATCTAGGGGAAATTTAAATCAGCCAATCAGCCCAACGTGCAGGTATTTTTAATGTGTGAGGAAACCGGAATACCCGGAGGAAACTCCATCTAGAAACGCCCTTACTGAGCATGGGACTTGAACCCAGGACCATCTTGCTGTGGGTATGACGTGCTAAACAGTACAACACTACTCCCCGTCTTATGAACATCACAAACATAATCCCCATGTTTAAAAATAGGGAGATCTTTAAAAACCTCGCTGTGACGTTGAGACGTGACTTAGACATTCCAAAACCAAATCATTTCCAGGACACTGGTGGGGTAACATATTGACCACGTCTGGCTGAAATCCGTCTGATAGTTTTGTCAGGAAATTGTTCACAAAGAGACAGACAAACAAGCAAACGTTGACAATAACTGCTATATCTCAGGCGGTGGTTTATAGCACCCCCTGGTGGAAATAATAATAATAACAGCACTCTAGATTTAATACCTGCCCAGTATTGGATGTATGTATAATTTTACTGTTTTATTAGTAGGAAAAGGTGAAGCGCATGCGATAGTGACGTGTATGGAATACATTAGTACTGATATATATAGCACTGTATAATAAATACTTATGTTGTAAGTTTGGATGGTATTTCAGTTTCGTCGTGTGTAGCAGTTAAGAACCTTGGAGTGAATATTGACTCAAGTCTTTCATTTGAAGCTCATGTAGATAATATTACTCGGATAGCTTTCTTTCATCTCAGAAATATCGCTAAAATAAAAA
>JAOUQZ010000022.1:5859234-5877014 GCA_028564935.1 Neosilurus hyrtlii
CTGAGATGGGCGCCAGCCTCCCCGCGACCCTAATTAGGATTAAGCGGTTCAGAAAATGAATGAATGAATGAATGAATAATCAGCCTACTGTGAATGTTTTTAGACTGTAGGAGGAAACCAGAGTACCCAGAGGAAACCCACACAAACACAGGGGTAGAACATGTAAACTCCACACCCAGTTCGGGACTCGAACCCAGGACCTTCTTGCTGTGAGTCGGATGTGCTAACCACTAACCACCGTGCCAAGGATATAAATCTGAGGCTACAGTGGGCACAGGCAGGGAATGTCATGCACACTTATATCTGGCTGAAATGCAGCAGAGCTGAAAAGTCTAAACAGAATCTTTGAATGATCTGATTATATCTTCACCGTACACAGAGTGACTTCAGTACATAAATAAGAAATCCTTTTCTTTGTACCTCTGGGATCCATCGATTCGGGATGAGTGACGTCGTCTTTAGGCACCAGATGTGGAGGGAAAGGGAAAGCCCCCGGGAGAGCCATGAGACCAACCCCTGCTCCAAGAGGCAAGCCCGACTGGTGCGGAGTCAGGGGGAAGCCTGGAGCATGATGGGACAGGTGCTGGAGCTGCTGTTGCTAAGGAGGCAGGCAAATGAAAAAGAGGTCTCTGGCAGCCCAAACAACAAGTTTCCACATGATCAGAATGACTACATGAACGCGTTGCATTGTACAGTCTTAATTAATTCTTAATTATAATTTAGTAGTGATGCGTAGTGATGTGATGCTGATCAAAGGGAAATTGGGAAACTGCATTGATAAATTATCCGTAGGACTAATACAGGCTAATTCTTGCCCCCGGTGATGTTAATTCTGTGATAATGTCCAACTGGTGAGACAAAAAACAAATACTCACCCCTATGATCGCATTCAGGTCAGCCATGCTCACGTGCTTGGATCTCTCAACTGCCTGGGCCACCTGATGCTGATGCTGCATAGATATATAAAATACACTCGATAACTAAACAAATGGATTATTGTAACTTGGCATAGTTATAATGAAATGTCTCCCCCTAGTGGGTGTCGAATAAACATTTTGCCTAAAGTTAATTAAACATATGTTTTGTTTTGTTTTTAAACATGATCCCCTGCATGGATCAGTTCCGGAATTTAGTGGTTTCTTTCCAGGCGCAGGCCCCACCCCCTCCACCAAGTTTGCTGAAAATCACACCAGTAGTTTTTGTGTAATCCTGCTAGCAGAAAAAATCCGTTAAGAAATGCTTGTTAAAAGTGGCGCATCGACAGGGTGCGTGACCACCAACCTGGCGCTCGCAGGTTCGAATCCAGGTTGACGGTTCAGCCATCTGCAACCGTGAGTCTCTGGGAATTAACTGGCTGAGCTCTTACTGAAAGGGGGATGGCCAATGCTCCCCTGTCATTCACAGTGATCACCAACCAATCCATGGGCGTCTGTGAGCTCATTCGTACAAAAGGGGCGGATATTGGTTTTCGCCTCCAAATACGCACGCACAGCAGTTCATAAAGAGGCGAATGGCAGCATCGC
The DNA here is from genome assembly GCA_028564935.1 of Neosilurus hyrtlii. NCBI lineage: Eukaryota > Metazoa > Chordata > Actinopteri > Siluriformes > Plotosidae > Neosilurus > Neosilurus hyrtlii. The sequence goes on from JAOUQZ010000022.1 coordinate 5,860,758, forward strand.
ACGTCACGGAGGGAGCATGTGCACGTTACAGCCCTCCCTGGTTGGTTGTGGTCGTATGTGACAGGAAGGCAACACTTGACGGGTTCACGCTGTCGTACCCCGTCCCTTCACCGGGTATCGTAAAAATCAGTTTTTGTTTAATCCTGCTAATGAACAAACAAACATACAAACAGACGCTGGTGGATACATAACCTCCCCCCACCAAGCGTCGGCGGAAATAATAAGTCACAGTTTGAACTGGTGGAATCTTTAAACCCCGAGTTAATACACAACCCGTCCAGTGCAGTGAACACAGCTCTTTAGAAATGCTGTCCATTTGACTCAGTTCAGCCAAACAAGCTTATTTCCTGTTATTGCTCCTACCGGACTCGTTTAGGGTATTATGGCTCGGATATCTCCGGCATGCTCTCTGTTTGCTTGGTTAAAAAAAAAAAAAAGAAAAAAAGGGGGCTGTATAAAATATTGATAGATGAAAGGGTTGGGAGATTAGGCTGTGTTGATGACCACCTCTCTTGTAAATAATTAATGTTTAAATAGCTGTGAGAGGAAGAATGAGGGCCTTGTGTTGTAAGTAACACTTTAATGTTGGGTGGTGAAAGGCTGTGTGTGTGTGTGTGTGTGTGTGTGTGTGTGTGTGTGTGTGTGTGTGTGTGTGTGTGCCATTAATTTCCCTTACCTCTTGGGACAGAAGAGGGATAATCTGAGTGCATATAGCGCTGAGCCGCTTCACAATCTCCGCCTGCAGGGAAACACACACACACACACACACACACACACACAGAGCTCACAGAAAATCCTATCAAGCAGCAGAGGACGTATTAAACATGACAATCGAGGGCAAGCCTTACTGCTCCTGCTCCAGTCTGCGTTTCTCCGTCTTTCTGGAGTAGAAATACCACCTCGAATATGCTAATATTTAAAGCACCAACAAGCTTTTAAGCTCTAAAAATATCTTTTCTACCCCCGAATCCCTCATTTAACTAAAGGATAAAACACAACGCGTCACAAAGTAGCTTAGTTGCCTTATACCACACAATTGCACACTGGGTATATTTTTATTTATTTAACAATGACATGGATTGTTTTGGTGCTATGGCGGTGTAGTGGTTAGCACATCCGCCTCACTGTACGAAGGTACTGGGTTCGAGTCCCGGTTTCACCGAGGGTTTCTGTGTGAAGTTTTAATGTTCTCACCGTGCTTGCGTGGGTTTCCTCCGGGTACTCCAGTTCCCTCCTACGGTCCAAAGACATGCACATTAATCTACCTGGCTGTTTCAAATCGCCCCTAGCTGTGACTGTGAGTGGTTGTGTGTGTTGCCCTGTGATGGACTGGGGAGCTGTTCAGGGTGTACCCCGCCTGCGACCCAATAGGATTAAGCGGTTCAGCAAATGTATGTTTGGCACGAGATTACACCACCTGTCGTTACCGAAGTCCCGTGTCTTCTTCTTCTTTCCAATTTTTAGCGGTAGAAACATCACCACACTCTGAGACACCGAATGTTTTTTTTCGTCCAGGTTCCAGGACACGGCGTTTATACCGACTCAGCTTCCGCCCCTGTGAGAGCGGTACTTTGTTGGGTCTGATAATGAATGAGTTGTTGGGGATTTTATTGATTCCGTTCCCGTGTGGTGTTGCGTGCATAATGATGCGTCAACTCCAATTCATATTCAGTTTGTTTTTCTTTTATTACAGATAAAATTATTCATTTTGTTGTATTCAACTGAACTACTGAAGCCTGACATACAGCCCGCAACGGAAAATAAGGTAAAGTCAGTAGAACCTGGAGAACAGCACAGATACTCGGAACACTCACTCACGGCCCCTTCGGGGTCGCAAGGAGACTAAAGCCTATCTGCAGGATGGCAGTGTGAGACCAACACATGCACACACACACACACACACAGATACACACACACACACACAACTATTTACACCCACACCTAGAGGCACAGGGAGGCTGGAGCCTATCTCCGCTGATACCGGGCGAAGGCGGGTTACACCTTGAACAGCTCACCAGTCTATCAAAGGACCAACACACACACACTCACACCTAGGGGCAATTTGGAACAGCCAATAAGCCTACTGTACATATTTTTGGACTGTTGGAGGAAACCGGAGTACCTGGAGGAAACCCACGCAAGCACAAGGAGAGCATGCAAATTCCACACAGAAACTCCCGAACCGAACCCGGGACTCGAACTCGGGACCTTCTTGCTGTGAGGCGGACATGCTAACCACTACACCATCGTGCCACTATATGTATAGTATATAAGTGCCTACAGTCGAATCTGACTCTTGGTGACTCTTTATGGGGACGGTGGAGCCTATATCAACTGTCACTTGGCAAAGGCGGGGTACACCAAACCATCGCAGGGCAACACACAAACAACTACTTAAGCTCACACTCACACCAACAGGCAATCTGGTACAGCCATCTAGCCTAACGTGCATGTCTCGGACTGTCGGAGGAAACCGGAGTACCAGGAGGAAACTCACAAAAGCACAGGAATAATATGCCGAGCCCGGGACCTTCTGGCTATGAGGCAGACGTGCTAGCCACTACCCCACAGTGCCGCCCATATATGGAACTAAATAGAATAATACAGGTGACATGGTTAACGTTCATGTTGAGAACCGTCAAGCGATACGACTTACCTGCTTCTGCATCTCGATATTCAGGCCATATGACATCTCATAGTACTGCAGCAAAAACACCAGTGAAAATATAGAATTATGTGATTGCAAAAAGAAACTAATTAATTAATTAATTAATAACCGGCTCTGACGCTGCCACATCCAGTCCAAATTAAATGAATTACTCAGCCTGCATGACATGAAGATAAATGAACTGCTGTTTTTCAATGAAACTGAGCCTAATGATCTTACTAATGATTTATAAACTAGAACCAGAAAAAAAACGGCATTATTTATTAAATAAATAAATAAATAAATAAGACTTCCTGTTCACCCCTAGAACATATCCTCTTTCCTATTCCACATAGAAGAGATGAGGGCCTACATTTTCTCAATGGGCTTTCAGTGTTTTATCGACTTCCTCTCCAAACTGCATTTAGGAGGAATCTGTTATAAAAACCCAAATCAGGGCACTCACCATGATGTAATGCCTGTGCATCTCCGTCTTCTCCGTGGCTAATTTCTCACATTCCAGCTTCAGACTGAAACAACAACAAAAAAAACAGGACAACATTTTCATTTATTCATTCACCGTTTTCCAAACCGCTTACTCCTACTAGAGTCACAATGAGGATGGAGCCTATCTCAGCCAACACTACGTGAAGGCGAGGTACACCCCGAACAGCTGGCCAGTCCATCACAGAAACACCACCACACACAGCCTTTCACTCACACTCACACCGAGGTGGCGATTTGGAACAGCCAATTAGCCTAATGTGCATGTCTTTGGACTGCTGGAGGAAACCAGATGACCTGGAAGAAACCCACGCAAGTACTGGGAGAACATGATGAGAAAACTGTACTCATAAACACCCTCGCTGAGCCCAGGACTCGAATCCAGGACAATCCTCTACGCCACCATGCCACCCCAGAACAACATTTTTCCTATAATAAAAATAATAATGAGCCGCACGATGGTGGTTAGGACGTCCGCCTCAAAGCAAGAAGGTCTCAAGCTTTTGCATGTCAGTGTGGAGTCCACATCTTCTCTTTGTGCTTGCGTGGGTTTCCTGACGGGTACCCCGGTTTCCTCCCCCAGTCCAAAGACATGCCTTTGCCCAATATCGGTTGAGATAGGCTCCAGCCATGACCCTAACAGGAAATAGGTTTGGTGAATGAGTGAGTAGGCCGTGGGAGGCAGTGGTGGCTCAGTGGTGAAGGCAGTGGGTTACTGATCTGAAGGTTTGATGGTTCGATCCCGAGTACCACTGAAAAAAACCCTAACCCTCAATCGCTCAGTTGTATAAAAAATGATAATTGCGTGTGCCAAGTGCTATAAATGTAAATATAAAAGAGTGAGTGATAATAACATTTGGATCCTCACCTGTGATACTGAGCCTGGAAAAGCTGGAATTCCTCTTTAATATGGTCCAACGTCTCCAGAACGGTGAACTTCATGCCTGTATGACCTGGCACCAATGGAGCCTAAAGAGACGCCGAACATAAATGATTGTGTCTTATGAGTGAATATTCACTGCTTGGGAAACAATACAGCACAAGGACACTATCGCTGAACAGGTTCAGTTCTAAGCCCACTGTCACCAGTTCACAGACTCCACACCAACTGGGACTGCACGGTATGGTCTCAGTTCCAGCTATATTATATGAAGTGCCTATGTAGTGAGTCCAGGGTTCGATTCACACACTCGGCGAGGGTGTGGGTTGTTGTGTGGGTTTGCATGTTCTCCCCATGCTTGCATGGTTACTCTGGTTTCCTCCGGTTTCCTCCAGCAGCCTAAAGACATGCATTTTAGGCTAAATGACTGTTCCAAATTGCCCCTAGGTGCGAGTGTGAGTATAAGTGTTGGAGGTTCTGTGAGTGTTGGCCCTGCGATGGTCTGGCGAGCTGTTCAGTGTGTAACCCGCCTTTGTTCAGTGTCGGCTGAGATTGGCTCCAGCCTCCCTGCAACCCTGGTAGGATTAAGCGGTTTGGCAAATGAGTATTTTATGTAGCTTGAAGCAGTTTGCCAAACATCATATCAAAGGAGGCTGGAGCCTGTCTCGGCTGACCAGGGGCAAAGGCAGGGTACACCCTGAGCAGCTCACCGGACCATCACAGGGCAACACATACACTACTATTTACACTCACACCTCAGGCAATTTGCCAATACGTTTAATTCAACTGGGGTCACTCGGAGGCTGGAGCCTGTTTCAGCTGACTCCGGGCGAAGACGGAGTACACCCTGAACAGCTCACCAGACCACCATAGGGACAACACACACTATTTACACAGTCACACATTGGGGTGATCTAGAACAGCCAGTTAGCGTAATGTGCATGTCTTTGGACTGTCGGAGGAAACGGGAGTACCCTGAGGAAACCCATGCAAGCACAAGGAGAACACGCAAACTCCACACAGCCGAGCCCCGGACTCGAACCCAGAGCCTTCTTGCTAACCACTACGCCACCGTGCCGGCCTAATATAAAATCAGCACATTTAACGTGATTATTTTTTAGAGTTCTACGTGATGTACTTGTGCTGAATTGTTGCACTTGCCACAGCTCTTGTGTGTGCAAGACAAATTCCCTTTCATACATAAATAGAGCTCTATTATATTCACTGTGGATTGCAAATAGCGGCGCTCACAAAATCCAAGCCGGAACACTAAATGCTTTGTTTCATAAAACTCCTCACATGGTCGCACACAGGCCGACAGTCCTATACCCTACCGATGGGGCACGTCATCCAACACTATCGCGCCTCACGAAGGAAAGCTCGTGGACACCAGATGGATTGCTCACGCTTGCTAAAACAGCCTTTATTCATTTCTAGGCACCCGAATATCCACCAGTCGATTATCAGTGTAGCCGGGCATTAACGTTTCCCTTTATATTCCCAACCCATTGTTCTATCCTTACGTAAACTCATATGTGACTGAGAACAGCCGCTAGCAAATAGCCATTTCCTTCTGAGCAAAGAAGGGGAAAAAAGGCGGTGTAACATGACGTCCTGCCTTGCCGTGCCAGGTAACCTTTAATACAAAGACACTGTGTGTACATAATCCAGATAAAATAAAGAGTAATGGGGGTGAAGAGTGTGTAGTTTAGGCTGGGAGCAGCTGTGCAGGCAGCACGGTGGAGATACAGCTGCTGAGAAATAAGAGGTCATTACACAAACACACACACACACACACACACACACACACACACACACACACACACGCACACACGCACACACGCACGCTACAGACAGTATGACAAAGCACTGCATTATCGGCCAGGCTACTGCACACACTGCCATCCTGCAGGAATACAGCCATCTATCTCAATGTTTTACTGTGTCAGGAAGGAACGAGAGAGAGAGAGAGAGAGAGAGAGAGAGAGAGAGAGAGAGAGAGAGAGAGAGAGAGAGAGAGAGAGAGAGAGAGAGATAGAGAGAGAGAGAGAGAGATGGGAAGGTGGATCACAGGGCCGTGAATAAGGCACCGCTGCTGAAATATTCACTTCAAGGGCCAAAAATCTCACATGATATGTGTCGAAAAGGAGACACAACGTTGTGCTAAATACCTTTTACGAAAACGATCTAATAGTTATGACTGAACTACCCAAACATTCGCACGACATTTAAGTGAATTACTCCTGCTCGCATGTAAACATAAAAAACAAATATATAAAAAAATAATTTTCATTTCTAAGCAATCTCCCAATTAGCCAATCACAATCATTTCAGGTTCTGATCTTCGCTCCGATTGGCTGAGCGAGATAAAAGAGACGTGTCGGAATTGAATGATGCAACCGACAATTTAAAGAAATAGCTAATTATTAGCAACAACGTCCATATCAGCAAATATTTCCACCACCCTCCATCTATGTCATCCAAGACGCCAACCATGTAAAAAAGTGGTGTATCGCGATTCTTTCGTGCAGTGATTCATGTATCGGCTCCAAAATCGATATTTGATTCATTTTTAATGCGTAAAGTAGGAGGCACGGCGGCGCAGTGTTTAGCACGTCCGCCTCGCAGCAGGGAGGCCTGGGTTCAATTCCTAGTCTCGAGCGTTTCTGTGTGGAGACTGCATGTTCTTCCCGTGTTTACGTAGGTTTCCTCCAGGTACTCTGGTTTCCTCCAACAGTCCAAAAACATGCACAGTAGGCTAACTGGCTGTTCCAAATCGCCTCTAGGTGTGATTGTGAGTGTGAGTGCGAATGGTTGTATGTGTTTTGTGGCAATTTGGAACAGCCAGTAAGCCTAATGTACATGTCTTTGGACTGTGGGAGGAAACCGGAGTACCCTGAGGAAACCCAAACAAGCACAGGGATAACATGCAAACTCCAATACAAACACCTGAGCCCGTGAATCGAATTTGGTGAGCCGTACCCTGCCTTCGCCCAGTGTTAGCTGAGATAGGCTCAGCCTTCTTGTGATCCTAGTAGTAGGATTATGCGGTTCAGCAAATGAGTCTCTAGAGTCTATCTCAGCCATTACTGGGGTACACCCTAAACAGCTCGCTATTCTATTGCAGGGCCAACACACTCACACACACAAAACTACCCACACTTACACCTAGGGGCAATTTGGAACAGCAAATTAGCCTAATGTACATGTCTTTGGACTGTGGGAGGAAACCAGAGTACCCAGAGGAAACCCACGCATGCTTGGGGAAAACATGCAAACTGTACACAGAAATCCAGAGACTGGGAATCGAACCCAGGACCTTCTTGCCGTGAGGCGTCACAGTGCCACCCCAACATGTACACTCCACACAGAACTTTTTAAGCATGTTGCGCATGATGGTGTAGTGGTTGGTACATCTGCCACACAGCAGGAAGCTAATGGGTTCAAGTCCCAAGACCAACAATGGCTGTTTCTATGTGGAGCCTGCATGTTCTCCTGGGCTCTTGTGGGTTTCATCCAAGTACTCTGGTTTTCTCCCACAGTCCAAAGACATGCACATTATTCTAAATGTCATGTCATGTCATTTTCTGAACCGCTTATTCCTAATTAGGGTCGCGGGGAGGCTGGCGCCCATCTCAGCCGACTCTGGACGGGGGCAGAGTACACCCTGGACAGCTCGCCAGGCCATCGCAGATTATTCTAAATGACTATTCCAAATTGCCCCTACGTGTGAGAGGTAGTGTAAACGGCTTTGCGTGTGTTGACCCTGGGATGGTCTGACGAGCTGCGACGCTAGAAGAATTCAGCGCTTAAGCAAACGAGTAATTTACAGTATATTTTCAATAAAAATGAGAAACACTGCATGTTCAGGCTACTAATATGATGTGACTATACGCCTCTGAATGTCGTTTGCGGGATCCGAACACAACGTGTCTCCAGACCCTTCTTACCCCTGTGCTTTGAGCGCTCCACTTGTCATCCCATCATCTGAGATGGATGTTAACAACACAGCTGAACAGGCTCCCTCTGATGAGTCTGTGCTCCTCAAAGTGCTGTCTACAAAACAAGTTAAAAGTGGTTCTGATACACCCTACGTGTGTGTGTGTGTGTGTGTGTGTGTGTGTGTGTGTGTGTGCGCTGGTGAACAAACATCTTCCCTGTTATTAAACTGCATCAATGAACAACAGATGAGCACCTTGTCAGTACACGAATCCTTTTCATACATTACACATCCAGGACAGGAAGTATTACCACAGGAATTTCTCTAGTGGTTCGCACGTCTGCCTCACAACAAGAAGGTCTTGGGTTTGATTCCCGGTCTCGGGCGTTTCTATGTGGAGTTTGTATGTTCTCCCTGTGCTTGCGTGGGTTTGCTGCAGGTACTGTGGTTTCCTCCCACAGTCCAAAACATGTACAGTAGGCTATTTGGCTGTTCCAAATCACCCCTAAGTATAAGTGTGAGTGCGAATGGTTGTGTGTGTTGGTCCTGCGATGGCCTGGTTAGCCGTTCAGGGTGCACTCCGCCTTAACCCAGAGTTGGCTGAGATGAGCGTGAGCCTCCCTGCAACCCTAATTAGGATTAAGTGGCTTAGAAAATGATTGAATGAATTTCTCCTGTGTTTCTGTGTGTGTTTCTGTGTGTGTGTCTGTGTGTCTGTGTGTGTGTGTGTGTGTGTGTGTGTTCCGTACTGAAAAAAGTACTTTTACTGTATTTGAATGCAGTATAAAAGCTACAGTGTGGATTTAGTTCTAAGATATCCTATCTTCTAGTCACCTTGTGAACACACGTACATGTCTGATCTCGGAAGCTACGCCGGGTCGGGCCTGGTTAGTACTTGGATGGAAGACTGCCTGGGAATACCAGGTGCTGGGGAGGGTTATTAAAACGATCTGGCAACCCACCCTGTAATAATCTTCCCAACATGAACTCCGGTGGGATAAATGTGTCTAATGTATTATACTATGTTGTATTGAAACAGATAAATTCCTATTCAGCAACGAGCTTGTAAACATTAGCAACATTGCTAACGCATTTCCCAGCGAGTTAAGGCTTCCACAGCCTCATTTGTTAGAACGTTATCTAAATGGTCGCAATGGGCTTTCAACACTCATCAATCATCCACCACTAATGTAGAAAACTAGCAATTTACATAGCACACAAAACTGGACAAAGCCACATGTGGCTAATAAACACGGAGTCGGATGCACAGTAATACAGCATCTCAATCATTACTACACACACACACACACACACACACACACACACACACACAGTAGAGACACCTTATCCTTTCAGTCACACATAATAACACCGTTTGCCTCTTATTTCTTGAAGCGAATACATAGATGTGTGTGTGTGTGTGTATGTGTGTGTGTGTGTGTGTGTGTGGAGGGGGGGGGTAATTGGAGATGGGGGCTTGGTGGCGGTTGGGGTGGGCGGGGTGTCTGGGGAATGCAGTGACATTTTCATAAAGACAAAATGAATTCCCTGTATACATATTTTACTAGAAATAACGAGGCATGACAGGTTTTCATATCAACTAAACCCTCGTATCTGTTTAACGATGACAAACGTTCGCTGAAATGTTTGCGTGATGTTGTATTTAATAAACTCCGCCAGTCATTTGATTGATTCTCTTAATTATATAACGTGCCGTATCTGATTCGCACTTAGTAGCTACAACGGAGTTGTTTGCTCATATTTTTCGGTGAGGAGGCACCAAGTTACGGTGGGAGGACCGTAGGTCTTGGATTGAAATAATTTCTTTAAAAAAAGGCAAATGTATATTTTACGGAATTGTCGGACACCCTTATCCAGAGTTCTATGTCATTCATACAACGGAGGAAAACACGGGAAAATTGAGGGTGAAGGGTACAGTTCAAGGACCCAACGCTGGTACTGGGATGTGAACCGCTGACCTTCTGACCAGTAGCCCACCACTGTCCTATTGAAGTAAATTAAACTAAATGAAGTAAACTAAACTTCTACTAACTGGAGGAAGACGAATACCAACGCATAGCCCTTCTGAGACATGTGAAGCCAACCAACTGCATTCTTTCTAACTGCTGCTCCTGCTGCATCACAGGTCCATCACCGATCCATCACAGGGCAACACACACACGCAACCATTTACTCTCACACCTCGGGGCAACTGGGACAGCCAATTAGCCTAATGTGCATATGTCTTTGGATTGTAGGAGGAAACCAGTGTACCCAGAGGAAACCCCCTTATCGAGCAACGCACTTGAACCCCGGACCTTTTTGCTGTGAGGCGACGGTAATATCCGATATCCAATATCGGATCGGTGCACAGCCCAATATCGGATCGGATCGGAGCACAGCCCAATATCAGATCGGTGCACAGCCCAATATAGGATCGGATCAGAGCACAGCCCAATATAGGATCGGATCGGAGCACAGCCCAATATAGGATCGGATCGGAGCACAGCCCAAGATCGGATTGGTGCACAGCCCAATATAGGATTGGATCGGAGCACAGCCCAAGATCGGATCGGTGCACAGCCCAATATAGGATCGGATCGGAGCACAGCCCAAGATCGGATCGGTGCACAGCCCAATATAGAATCGGATCGGTGCACAGCACAATATCGGACGGATCGGAGCACAGCCCAATAAAGAATCGGATCGAAGCACAGCCCAATATCGGACGGATCGGAGCACAGCCCAATATAGAATCGGATCGAAGCACAGCCCAATATCGGATCGGATCGGAGCACAGCCCAATATAGGATCGGTTCGGAGCACAGCCCAATATAGGATCGGATCGGAGCACAGCCCAATATCGGATCGGAGCACAGCCCAATATAGGATCGGATCGGAGCACAGCCCAATATCGGATGGGAGCACAGCCCAATATAGGATCGGATCGGAGCACAGCCCAATATCGGATCGGTTTTGCCCATTTTTCCTGCTTCCAGCACATGGACTTCCAGAACTTTCTGTTCTACAATCGATTTTTTGCTACGTGCCATCGTCGAAGGTAATCAGTGTTCCTCAGTATATACACACGACTGAACAGTACACTGCATATGTATCTACTGTAGATATTAACACACACACACCCTTTATAGTGTGTGTGTGTGTGTGTGTGTGTGTGTGTGTGTGTGTGTGTGGTGTGTGTGTGTGTGGTGTGTGTGTGTGTGTGTGTGAACCTCTGGCTTGGCCTGTTCTTAACTGTGATGATCTCATCTCTATTACTTCTTCGCTTTTATAACAGCCGCAGGACTGAAATGACTATCCTGCAGATTAAATACACTGAAGGGAATTAAATTAGATTGAGCTGAGATCACATGATAGGATTCGAGATCCTGACTGTCCAAAAGGAAGCTACCGGAAGCCCTCTGTTTATTATAATATCTTTCCTGGTGTATATATCTAGTGCCTTCATGTCCCAGTATTTATTTAAAAATCCTATTTAAACATTTGGCGGCATGCGAGCGCAGTGGTCAGCACAACCGCCTTACGCCTCACGGTTCAAGCCTCAGGTTGGCGAGAGCGTTTCTGCGTGGAGTCTGCATGCTCTCAACATACTTGTGTGGGTTTCCTCTGAGTACTCCGGTTTCCTTCCTCAGTCCAAAGACAAGCACGTTGATCTTATTGTTGGGCTTTTACACCTGAGCCTACTGGCTCGTCAGGGCGGAGCTTATCCCTGGTATCCGTAGCGTGAAGCAGCTCCTCCTGGATGGGAAGAGGGACACTTGTGGTGTTAGCATGGTGGGGGTCATGAGCAAAAACACCCTTAACGCTACACCACTGACCCAATATTGCACTAATAGGCTGTTCCGAGTTGACCCTAGGTATGAGTGTGCGTGTGAAAGGTTGTGCCTGTGATGGTCTGGCGAGCTGTTCAGGGTGTTCCCTGCCTTTGCTCAGTGCTGGCTGAGACAAGTTCCAGCCTCCCCATGACCCTAATAATAGGATTAAATGACTCAGCCAACGAGTGAGACATATTCAAATATTTCACTAGAAAGGTTATGGGCCTTTCTGTAGGCGGTTTGCATGTTCTACTCGTGCTTGCGTGGGTTTCCTCCAAGTACTCCAGTTTCCTCCCGGAGGAAGTTTCGAATCCCCCGTCGGTGTGAGAGTGAGTGTGAATGGTTGTGTGCGATAGCCCTGCGATGGCCTGGCGACATGTTCAGGGGGTACCCGACCCTCGCCCAGAGACGGCTGAGATGGGCGCCAGCCTCCCCGTGACCTCAGTTAGGGTTTAACGGCTTAGAAGATCAACGAATGAATGGAATGAATGTCTGAATAAGGGATGCTGAGCCCGTGTGTTGGGGTGGTTCTAGTACTAGTGTAGTAGCAGTGGGTAGCAGGTTCGCCTCACTGCAAGAAGGTCCTGGGTTTGAGTCTCAGGTTCAGCGAGGGCGTTTCTGTGTGGAGCCTGCATGTTCTCGCTGTGTGCGCGTAGGTTTCCTCCAAGTACTCCGGTTTCCTCCAACAGTCCAAAAACATGCACATTAGGCTACCTAGCTGTTCCAAATGACCCCTAGGTGTGTGTGTGTTGCGCTGCGATGGACTGGCGAGCTGTTCAGGGTGTTCTATGATTCTTCGTTGGCTGAGTGTCGGCTCCAGCCCAGGTCGTTCTTGCTGCGGGGCGGACATGCTGACCACTTCACCGCCGTGCCATCAAATCAGACTGAGAAATCTCTGGAAAAATGACGCAAGCGTGCCGGCTTTGTTTGGACCAGCAGGTATGGTTGATGTACGGGTTGTTTTTGCTCTGGATTGCATAAGCTCTGTGCACGAGGTCTATTTTAAAACAGCAGGATATTCCTATTAATAAAAAATTCCACATGTATTAAACATGCACACGGCACCAAGAATAGCACGCCACGCTAAATATTTACACTCACACACTCCACCCACGCTGACCCATACACACCTACCTGTACGCGTACACCGACCACCTCGACCGCTACGTAATATTTACAGAGCAACAGTGCGCTCAGATTATCATCTCCTTTTCTCTTTCCTGCTGTCACAGTCTCTCTCTCTCTCTCACACACACACACACACACACAACCTGTTTGATCTGCATATCTCTGTAGGCCTGTAATAACATGCCATCATGAGTACAGCTCTTACAGTCTGTGTGTGTGTGTGTGTGTGTGTAATATCGTGTTTCCCTTTGAAGGTAATATAACATGACATTTGCAGTGGAGAATGAAGTGGCCTGGATCCACATGCAGTTATTGCCACTCGCATACACACACACTTATGAACACACACTCTGTTTTCTTCATGGATATATACACAATCTGTCACTTTTCATACAACACCCCCTCTGCTGGCTCAATAGAATCATCTAAACATTAAGACACCATAAACCATGGCGGACTTTCTTGAAACAGCTCTCATACACACACTGTGCTCTTTAAAACACACACACACACACACACACACACACACTTAAATCTAAACACAGACAAGAGACAGCTGCATTAGCACTCCTGCTATCACCTGTGCCTGCACTTACGGTACTATATTACAGTTAGAGAGGCAGTAATACCACGTTTTATAACATCTACATGATACATGATACAGTAAACAAGCCGAGCTGCCGACGTTCTGTGAAATCTGAGACGCGGTGCTTAACGTGTGCTCATTGCTCCAGGTGTGCGGAACAGAAGTAAAATTCATTAAGATTCTAATACCCATGACTAAATGACCACCTCGAGGATCATAAGCTCGAGCACATTCCTATCAGTGCACCTCATGGCCTTTCAGACAAGCTGGGCGCTGTGTTTATGTGCATCCCCGTGTGCAGCCAACATCACATCTTCGTAACATCTACATCAACACTCCCAGAGAAACTAGACCACCGGTACCACTGAGCATATTTTGTTTACTTAGAACGGTGCGTGAGGTGTTAAGACTGCAAGGAACCTCCACCAGGCACAAACGGATTATTATAACTCGCCATAGTTATAATGAAATGTCTCCACCTAGTGGACGTCAGATGAACATTTTGATCTGCTCCAAAATGTTCTCACCAGACCTCCACCAAGTTTGCTGAAAATCAGTGTAGTAGTTTCTGCATAATTCTTACAGACAAACAGATGCTGATGAATACATAACCTCTAGTACAGTCCAAGGTAATTTTGTTATAAATTGTTTGTTATAAAGCTACACTTTATACAGGTAACATATTTAAAGCACAAGATCAGGGTTCCACCCCAGAGACAAGGAACGATACTCAGAGAGTGAAGGATCTGATTCTATACCCGCGAAACACTGAGGTCAGTATCGACCTATACAGATCTAACAACTTCTCCGATCTAGCCCTTCACCAGCCTGCGCCTCTCCTTGTGGATATAGTGGACATTACTAAAATATTTACGCTACCCAAAACTAGGGGACCACCCCAGAGACAAAGAGAACCACAGTTTAAGAACCTTTGTTTCAGGAGAGAATAATGATGTTCAATCTTATTCTACACCTAATCAAAGCATTCAGGTTAGTATGATGCACAGCCCACTATGGGATCGGATCGGATCAGAGCACAGCCCACTATCGGATCGGATTGGATCGGAGCACAGCCTAATATCGGATCGGATCGGTGCACAGCCCAATATCAGATCGGATCGGTGCACAGCCTAATATCAGATTGGATCGGATCGGAGCACAGCCCACTATCGGATCGGATCGGTGCACAGCCCAATATCAGATTGGATCTGATCGGTGCACAGCCTAATTTCAGATCTAATCGGATCGGAGCACAGCCCACTATCGGATCGGATCATTGCACAGCCCAAAATCAGATTGGATCGGTGCACAGCCTAATATCAGATCGGATCGGAGCACAGCCCACTATCGGATCGGATCGGTGCACAGCGCAATATCAGATCGGATCGGAGCTCAGCCCACTATCGGATCGGATCATTGCACAGCCCAATATCAAATCGGATCGGTGCACAACCTAATATCAGATCGGATCGGAGCACAACCTAATATCAGATTGGATCGGAGCACAGCCCACTATCGAATCGGATCGGTGCACAGCGCAATATCAGATCCTATCGGATGGGAGCACAGCAAAATATCGGATCGGATTGGATCGGTGCACAGCCCAATATCAGATCAGATCAATGCACAGCCCAATATCGGATCGGTGCACAGCGCAATATCAGATCAGATCAGATCAATGCATGGCCCAATATCGGATCGGATCGGTGGCAGCCCAATATCGGATCGGATCGGTGCACAGCCCAATATCAGATCAGATCAGATCAATGCACAGCCCAATATCGGATCGGATCGGTGCACAGCCCACAAACAAATCGGATCGGAGCAAAGCCCAATATCGGATCGGCGCGTCCCTACGGATGCGAACATTACCCCTTGATCCGACCTTTAACCCTGACCTTGACCTTTACGTTCTTGTCTTTAACCTCTAACCCTTCATCGTAACCTATCAGATTTCCAGGAACACACGTCACCAAGTCATCAGACAGTTTGTTTGTTTGTTTGTTGTTTTTTAATAATCACTCACCGGCGGTCTTCCATGCGGGTACATGATGTGCGCGCGCTTCTCAGCCGAAGCGTCCCCCCAAAACCGGAAACGTTCGGCCGCTCCGAGCGTCACGCGCGTTTCCTCGAAAGCTCGGCGGCGGCGGCGGGAGGGAAAAACAAAACAAAACACAACCAGGCGCGCGCTGTCCGTCTCGGTGTCGGTGTTGGAGTCGGTTACGCGCCGCCTCGCGGTGTCTCCCGATCGCGGATTGCGCTGGCGCGCGCGCGTGTGTGTATGTATGTATGTGTGTGTGTGTGTGTGTGTGTGTGTGTGTGTGTGTGTGTGTGCGCGCGCGCGTGCGCGTGTGTGTGTGTGTGTCTGAGCGTGCGGCTCTCTGTCCGTGCGTCCGTAGACTCGCTGCGCGCGCTCCGTGTCTCCGCCGCCCGTGCAATGAAAACGTAAACACCACTGACCTGCACACGCGCACCGCCGCCTCCCACCCACACACACACACACACACACACACACACCACTTCCCACTGTGTGCTGGAGGGAAAAAAAGTGCGGTGGGAATGTAAATACAGGAAAACAATGACACACACACACACACATACAGGGTGACCCAAAACATCTTCTTGTTTTTTTATTTAACTTTAAAATATGGGAGGTGCTTTTGGGTCACCGTGTGTGTGTATGTGTGTGTGTGTGTGTATGAGGGGATATTGGGGGGGGGGGGGGGGGGGGGGGGG
>JAOUQZ010000022.1:5877114-5893711 GCA_028564935.1 Neosilurus hyrtlii
ACACACACACACACACACACACACACACACACACACACACACACACACACACACACACACACACACACACACTAAGGCTGGGAGTTTTGGAGCTTGCTCCCATCCCCTGCTCTCGTCCGTTAAATCATGACACCCTTCCGTCTCCAGCCAGGAGTTTCGCGACCCCTCGGTTAGCAGAATTTGAAAAATCTACTGCAGGTAGTAAAATCTAAACGCCAAAGAGAAGCAATACATGTTCACGACAGGCACTACTGTACACGTTCTCAAGGAAATTCCGCCACCCTGTGGTGACATGACGGAAAGGGCCTGAGGACGTCCACTGGAAACGAAGCGCGCACCATGTCACTGTCTGATCTGACAATGTGCTTTCAAAAAAATTTGCATATTCTTTATAACCTCTCCAAGGTTAAACCCACTCCTGTAATTTGGGAACGTGTTAAATCTCCAGAAAACAAAGGAGGCGTCATGTGTAGTGGTTAGCACGTCTGTCTCACAGCAGGAAGGTCCTGGGTTCGAGTCCCGGACTCGGCTTGGCCGTTTCTGTGTGGAGTGTGCATGTTCTCCCCGTGCTTATGTGGGTTTCCTCCGGGTACTCCGGTGTCCTCCTACAGTGGACATGCACATTAGGCTCCAAATTAACCCTAAGTGTGAGCGTGAATGGGTGTGTGTGTGTGTATTTGCCCTGCGATGGTTTGGCGAGCTGTTCAAGGTGTACCCCTCCTTCAACCAGGGTTGGCTGTGATAGGCTCCTGCCTCCCCGCGACCCAAAAAGCATTAAGCTGCTCGGCAAATGAATGAGAACTGATATTCTATCACTGAGCAAATTCATTCAATGAAATGCTTAATACAAACAGGGTCGAGAGGGTGGAGCCTAACACAGCCGACACTGGGAGAAGGCGGGGTACACCCTGAACAGCTTACCCGACCATCGCAGGACCAACACACACAACCACTCACACTCACACCTAGGGGGAATTTGGAACAGCCACTAGCCTGATGTGCATGTCTTTGGACTAATGGAGGAAACCGAAGTACGTGGAGGAAACCCAGACAAACACAGGAAGAACACGCAGCAAGAACATGCAAACTCCACACAGAAACGCTCTTGCTGAGCCCGGGACTCAAACCCAGGACCTTCTTGCTGTGAGGCGACCGTGCTAACCACTACGCCACCGTCAGTATATTATTATGGTTGAATAAACATGTTAAGGTGGCCCTTTATTATAAAGATCATTAACTGCATTATTTTTGTTTGTTTTTTGATCAACTGGACTTATTTTGTGGTGACCCACAACACGCCCCCTCTAAAGGCTTTTAGATTCGACCCAAAGCCATGAGGGTCAGAATTAAAGGTACAGTGTGTAACATTCTGGAGGCTCTATTAGTAGAGATTAAGCACATCATCAATACACATGCTGAGATATGGAACAGCATAGCAACCCCATGGCAACATCCTAGCAACCAGTAAGAGATAGCATAGCACTAGGCAACTGGAGTACCACACCAAAATTTTCACTAATCTATAATAAAGAAAAACTGAAAAAAAGTAGAATAAGCTGTTTTTATCTACATGCGGGGCGGGTCCACTCTCCTGGAGGCGGCCATCTTGCACCACCATGTTCCTGCACTAGCCCAGAACCATACAGGCTCCGAAGAGGGAGGGGTTGGAAACGAAATTTCAGTGAGCTGCAATCTGGAGCCTCACCACTAGATGCCGCTGGATACCACTAAATACAACACACGGTACCTTTAAAGAAATGAGCCATTTGCATGATTTGAGCCTGCAGGTGTAACAGAAAGATCTCGCTGTAGGGTTGTGCAAAGCAGCTCTAAGATCACGGGCTACAGCTGCACGCTTGAAGCTTGGCGCGTCCCCGAGGACGATCTATAAAGAGCAGCATTTTAAACGTGTAATTTGGGTAAAAATCGATTCTTTCAGGAAAATGATTTCCAGCCAAGTGCTCACCGGACAACACTTTCGAACCAACCGCTGATTGGCGTGCAGGTTTCAGTCAAAGAAAAAGTGCATTGTGGGTACGTCTAATGTACGTTCCGCACCATTCTGAGGTGGAAATATTTCCTTTTTGTAGACGACACGAGTTCACCGTTCACCGTGTGCACACAGCTTGGGGAGAGAGGGAGCGGAGAAGAGGAGGAGGGAAGAACAGCAGCAGAACACTACACCTCCTTGGATAGCTGGAGAGGAAAAAATGTTCTAGCTCCCACACTCCATTAGTCGCTCTGAGAAGCACTTGCCTGCAGCAAAGCGTGAGGAGACTGAAATGAAAACAGAGAAGCAGAGTTGAGCTTTCGGGTTAGAAATGAGAAGCACTGCGGGGAAAATATTAAAAAAGTGAGCGCTGGTACGTGTCAAGAATAAAACTCCACAGGCGACGCTATTATAGGAAACTAATCAGTGGTGGGGTGGTAGGATTCAGGTGGTAGATCAGATGGGCTACTCTTATTCATTCTTATTCAGCCAAACAGTTCAATCCTAAAGGTCTTGAGGAAGACTGGAGCCTATCTCGGCCGAGTCTGGGAGAAGGTGGGGTGCATCCTGAACAGCTTGCTAGTCCAATGCAGGGCCAACACACAAAAAAAAAACCCATTTACACACACACACACACACACACACACACACCTAGCGGCAGTTTAGAACAGATAATTAGCCTAATTTGTATGTCTTTGCACCTTGGGAGGAAACCGGAGTACCCAGAGGACACCCACACAAGTACAGATATGGAAAAACATAGAAACTCCACAAAGAGACGCCGTCACCGAGCCTGGGACCTTCTGTGTCCCTTCAGTCAGGTGGATGTACTACCCTCTACACTACCATTGTCAGACTTTACTCCTCTTTTCCCCAAACCGTTCAAGAGTCGCATGGAGGCTGGTGCCTATCTCAGCCCACACTGGGGGAAGGCGGAGTACACCCTGAACAGCTTAAACCAACACACACAACCATTCAAACTCACACCTAGGAGCGATAGGGAACAGACAACTAACCTACTGTGCATGGATGTCTTTGGACTGTTGGAGGACACCGGAGTACCCGGAGGAAACCCACACAAGCACGAGAACATGCAAACTCCACACTGAAAAGCTCTCGCCGGGCACGGGACTCGAACCCGGGACCTTCTTGCTGTGAGGCAGACGTTCTTGATCGGTTAAGATTGACACACTGAACTGTTTATTTTATTTATCGTTATGTTTGACGGTCTGGGACGATAAAACAATTTAGTTCCTGTTACTACTGATATTATAGCAGCTATAATCAGTTTCCTCAGCAACCTCCTCTTTTACTACCTCGAAGATAATGAGATTAAACGTAATGTGCGTTCTCACGTTACAGAGAGACAGTAAAGCACGGAATCCCGTCCTAAAGTGGTTCCCGTGTTGGAAAGAATCTCAGACTTGAAATCTGGGTCAGAATAAGACTCAGGTTAGAATATGTGGTCATCTGGTAGTAGTGGTGGTGACAACCTGGAAAGGTTGGAATGGGACTTTGGTCGGCACTATCCGCCCCTTGTATGAATTAGCTCAGAGACGCCAATGATTGGTGTGAAAGGGAAGTGAGCGTATGCCAATTAGCTCCCATGAACTCGCGGTCTCCGGATTGATAGTCGCGCACCTGGTCAGTGTGCTGCTTGGGAGCCAAAGATTTCCTTTAATGGGTAATTTATGTGAAAAATCTCCACATGGTGGTGGTAGCTCAGGTCACGTTGAGGTGTGTGTGTGTGTGTGTGTGTGTGTGAGAGACAGTACAGAATATAGAGATGTCCAACAGGAGTAAATCTTTATGAAAGGTATTATTATAGCTCGTGTCTAACTTTTAAGGAACAAGAGAGCAGGTGGGCCGTTTTGTTTGCGCAGGGTGGAAAATATGTGTAAAAAAAAAGAAAAACTTTAAAAGGAAATAAAGTAAATCTGCTCTTTTCTTCCCCCAAAGGTATCTTTAAAGCTATGATTGTTATACAGTAGCTCTAGACCCACATCCCATTTTCACAGCCTGGACCTTTAATGCTCTTTCAAATGCAACGATTTAAGCAGATATAGATAAATACAAAAAAAAAAAAAAAAGAGGAAAAAAAAAAAAGAAAGGTTGTACAATTAATATACAGTGACTCTACTGATGGGTCTAATTGTGCTTTCGTAAGATCTTTCACACTACATCTGATTCTACCATGTCTGCAAAAAAGGGAATAAAGAAATGATAGATTGTCTGAGCTCCTGGAAAGAGGATCAAGTCCTCGGTTTAATCCAGAAGCTGCTCTGTTTAGTCTGAGATTTAGCCTGTGTGAGACAGAGAGCAGGAAATACGGGATGGTAGAGCAGACTGCAGGAAGCTGTGGATCCCACAGGGGAATAATAAGCAAACCCAGATATAAGGAAAGAAGGAAGCAGAGACGGCCAATCGCAGGCCAGGAAATTAAATGCAAATAAAAAAAAGCCATATTCTAACATGACTACGAAGGTATTATTTAAACTAAGGCATGCATTCAGAAACACAAGAGGCTTCTGAAGAAGGATTTGAGACTTAAATGAAGACGGAAAACAAGGCTGTGCTCTTTTCACTGTCTCTCTGTGCTCTCGTCGCCTCGGTGAGAGAAGCATTAAAGTGGACTTAGTCGGATTTGTCGCCGTCGTCGTCGCGGTGCGTGTCGGCGCTGTTAGCAGCATCACGGGCATTTTTCTCTTCCTTGGCGAGGTGAGCATGTGATGCCAGGATGCTGGAGAGAGAGAAGAGACCTGGAGCTGTGGAGGATGAAGAGGAGGAGGAAGGCAGGGTCGGGGGGGTCAAACCCAGGGGCAGAGGGGTCATAGGAAGAGCCAAACCCTGCAGCTGAGAGAGCTGGTGGGCCTGGAGCTGCTGCTGTGCACAAAACACATCAACACACACACACACACACACACACACACACACGTGAGAGAGTGAGCAAACACACACAGGTTAGAGGTACTGCCAATAGACACAGAGGTTAAATGGAACACTCATGCAGAGAGGTTACAGATGGTGCACACACACAAACACACACACAGTTGAAGGTTAAATATACATAACAACAAACAAGGGGAGAGAGAGAGAGAAAGAGAGAGAGAGAGAGAGAGGGAACAAAATGGCACAACAAACAGGTGCTCCTATATTTACACACACGGACACCCATGTGAGAGGAGAGACACAAAAAGAAGGCAACCTACCCGAATGATGGAGTTCATCTCTGGCGGAGTGACCTGCTTGGCTCTCTCGATTGCCCCCAGGACCTGCTGTTGATGCTACACACACACACACACACACACACACACACACACATTACTACATACATACATTACTTTTCATTGATATTACTAATGCAGCTTATTACTGCTAATCCTAAATTGAGCGCTACCTGTAACCATGGTAATCAAAATTAAGCTTTTTTTTACGCCTTTAGATTTTATGAAAAAAGTTTTCCTTATTGGGAATAATAATAATAATTGCCAGTGATGCAGTAATATGAAAAATACAACAATAAGTGGCATTAGGGCTGGGTGATATGATTTTAAAACGTTATCGTGATATTACATGACATATTAACAATAAGGATAACGATATACAGTATATTATGCTATAAAAATTAAGTTCAGAGACAACAGATCATGACAATTTGTAATTGTCCGTGGCCCAAACTGATTGGTCATAACAGCCAATCAGCATCAAAATACATAACAGCCAAAATCATCATCACAACACATACCAGCCAATCGGCATCACAATATATAACAGCCAATCAGCATCACAATACATAACTGCCAATATATAACAGCCATGTTATCATGACACATAACCAGTCAGGATGACAATATATCACTGCCAAATAGCATTGCCATAAAGTCAAACAGCATTACGATACCTAACAACCCATCATCATCACAATAAATAGCAGCCAATCAGCATCATGATACATAACAGCCAATTAGCATGGCAAGATGCTTTTATGTTTTTACATATATAAACAGTCAATCAGTATTATGAAGCATAACATCCAATCTGCACTGTGACATTTAACAGCCAATCAGCATCATGATACATAAAAATCAATCAGCATTATGATAGCCAACAATCAATCATTATGGTGATAAATAACAGCCAACCAGCAAAGTGATACATAACCAATCAGCATCGCAATACATAACAGCCAATCAGCAGCACAATACACACACACAAACAGCCAAACAGCACTGCAATACATAACATTTACTGAGACCCTCTTCTCACCCGTACATTAAATTAACAAATAGCAGTGGTGGCTTAGTGGTTAAGTCAATGGGCTACTGATCCGAAGGTCAGCGGTTCAATCCCCACTATCATCGTTGTTGGGCCCTTGAGCGTGGCCCTTAACCCTCAATTACTCAGTTGTATAAAAATGATAATTGTAAGTCTCTCTGGATAAGACCGTCCGCCAAATGCTGTTAATGTAAAACATGTATAATAAAAACACGTCATACCTCTTGGGACAAGTAGGGAAGAACCTGAGCGCAGATGGCATTCAGTCTCTTCACAATCTCAGCCTGAGGAAAAAAAAAAAACCACAACGTCATTCAACATAGTGTTCCTGCATGGTGCATCCGCTATAGTTTTAATATTACTGACTGAAATAAAGCAGGAAATATAAAACAGCATATGTAAAACACTGATATTCACGCACCTCGACAATGTTAGCTTCACGCTACACACAGACCTCAACAACACCGCAGCTGCTTACCTGTTTGTGCATTTCAATGTTGAGCCCGTACGACATCTCGTAGTACTGCAAACAAAAAAAAACAGACAGACAGAAGACGCCATAAAGCACAATGGACTTAAAACACAGTCCTTATCCCTGCACCCTACCCTTCATTAATCACTACACTGAATGAGTTCTTAGTAACTGTGAGTGCAAGATTATATAACCACAACACAAATTCCCAATCCCCTCAACTGTACACTGTACGACAGCACAATGTGTAAGGCATCAGTGAAGCACAGGCAGGTAATAACCGGATCCCGATGAGATTAAACACAGCAAATTGATCAATTAGGAGCACACTGATGCGACCGCTCAGTCTACAATTAGATTATACTGTCGGTGTGTGTGTGTGTGTGTGTGTGTGTGTGGGGTTGGGGTGTAAAGACATCTATAAAAATTAAAAGAAATTACAAACACAGACGTCAGCTTTTTACGGGCACTAGTTTAGAATTACTGTTATTACCATGTTATTACTGCTTTTTTTTTTTTTAAGTATTTATAAATTCTCAGTCCTTCTGAAGTCAAAGCCCAAATTGACCCAGAGTGTAAGTGTGAGTGGGTGTGCGTTGCCCTGCTATGGTCTGGTAACCTGTTCAGGGTGTACCCCGCCTTTGCCCAGTGCCGGCTAAAATAGACTCCAGCCTTCCCGTGACCCTAATAGGAGTAAGTGGTTCGGCAAATGAGGTACAGCCAATTAGCCTAATGAGAATGTCTTTGCACAGTAGAAGAAAACCGGAGTACCCGGAGAAAACCGACGCATGGACGTGGACACATGAGGAGAACATGTAAGCTCCACACAGAAAGGCCCTTGCAGAGCCCGAGACTTGAACCCTTGACCTTTATTTTCTAGATATGACTGGTTTTAGTTCATGATGAACTTACTGTGCATAGCGAACCACACGTTTTAAGTCCTGCAAGTTGAAGATGGCACCTTCATGGTTTGGACTTGTTTGTCCAGCATATCTGACAGAGGGGGATGTGGAAAGTTTCCTCAAACCATTCCTGAACAGCGTGTGTAGTATGGGAGGACACTGCTGAAGGACGCCACGGTAGTTAGGGAATGGCGAGGTAAAAAACGTCTTCACACCCTGTTGCGGTTCTTCTGTATGAAAAGTGACCCACATGCAGGCGGCTGATGTGATTAATAGACCAGTCCACCTTCTTCTATTGCCCTGTGGGCAGTTCTGATGCTCATGTGACCACTTTCGGTGATGGACAGGGATCAATCATGCTTGTGTATAGACGTGTGAATACCTATAAAGAGTTTAATCACTAAATATTTTAAAACTTAGTGTAAAATAGTTTATACTGACAATTTTCTTAAGGTTATATACTTCTAACACACACAAAAAAAAAACCCCCTCAAAACAATGAAAACGCCGTCTCTGCCTCCCACTGTGGCAACAAGCCAAGCGGTTTTGCTCGGAGGCAAAGCACGTATTGTAAACCACAACGCCTCGCATATCCCCCCAAGACGCGGGCACTCTGTCGGTCGGCTGCTGTTACAATACTGCCTCTTATTGATCGGTTATGAGCTGATCGATGAGCCCGCACACTTTTGACTTCATATTTAAAGCCGATCGATAGAACGGTTCAGTGTGGAAAGAAAGAAACGCTCCAGGGTTTTGTGGCGAAGAAAAGTGCGAGATGTACAGACAGTGAGTGCGTGCATGTGTGTGTGTTTGAGGCGGGTTGGGGGGGGTGGTGGTGGTGGGGTTTGGTGGTGTTGAAGAATGAAGCTGAGGCATGAAACCAACAACACCACGCACAAAATAATCTACTGTTCAGACATTAATAGATAAACCAGCGCCGGTTATCTTAAACTTGTTGTGATTGAATGCGACGACATCTGTACTATTCGGAGAAATTTAAACGGATACATGTGCAAAGAAAGAAGCACAAAGAGAAGATGAATCAAAGCCACAACCCCCACCCCGACCCCTCTGAAAACTCATTACAGCAATAGACAAAAAGAAAAATCTGGAGGAGTCCCAGCTCACAGTCAGGGTCTGATTGCGAGAGAGCTGCAAGCACTGGATGGTGCTCTGACTACACCATGATTAAACGACCAGGTTATTACAGCTGAATTAATGCATAATAAATAACACCACACTTAAAGATGCCCATCAGCCATTAACATTCAAATATGGCGTGAAGAGAACTGCAGACGTGATTTCAGATTTGACACGTGGCATGGACAGAGTGAAAAAGCACGATGCCGCAGGCTATTACAGGAAAATCATCAGTGATCGATTAGGGGTGTGCTGTTGCATTACTGCGGATGGGAATCTCCAGGGACCTCCCGATACGATGTCACGATACCTAAATGTCATTTGTATTGCTATTCTTTAAATATTCGGGATTCAACATAATTTTTTCCCTACTTTTTGGTTAAAATTTTAAATCTTAAACCATACACAAGAAAGTTTGCTAACACAAAGTTAGCAAATAATTAAAATGACGTGCTGCCTGCCATTGTGTGCAGTGCGCCCCCTGTAGGACTACAGAGAAGCAGCAACGTTTCGCCACCTTAAATTCTCACTCAATTGCTGAACTATTTAAGCCTACCAGGGTCACAGGAAGGCTGGCGCCTATCTCAGCCAACACTGGCTAAAGCGGGGTACACCCTAAACTGATATATCTAGTTAGCCTAATGTGGAGTACCTGGAGGAAAGAAGAAAACAACACTCCACACAGAAATGCCCTCACCGAGCCTTCTTGCTCTGGGTACTACAGTTTCCTCCTGCAGTCCAGAAGCATACACAGTAGGCTAATTGGCTGTTCTGAATCGCCCCTAGGTATGAAAGTGAGTGTGAATGGTTGTGTGTGTGTTGGCCCTACGATGGCCTGGCGAGCTGTTCAAGGTGTATCCTAATGGTGTCTGCCAAATGGCGTAAATGTAAGACGATCATGTGGTGGAAAACGATTTCTGGCAGTCACAAAGCGTTGAGAGCAAAGACGGAAGACGTCTTCCGTAAATGCCTCTATATGATTAATGGAAGGCTTTTCCTTGTTCACTAACATAACATTTATTCTGTAAATTTTTTTGTCTTACAATAAATACGTGAAGCATTAACCGTACAATTCCCCGGTAATGAGCTGTTACTATAGAAACCGCCAACAACGTCGATCCAACTGGCTCATCACAGCCGGAGTTGATCCCCAGTCTCTGTAGCGTGAAGCGACTCGGAGTTCAACTCCTCCTGGATGGGACGCTAGTCCATCACAGCTTACATTCCCAGTATTTTTACTGGTACCCGTTTACACGGGTAGACGGAGGCACACTGGAGGTAGTACGGTGGATGTCTTACAGGGATTCGAACTCACAAACTCTCGACCATGAGCCCCTCCCTCAAGGCAGGACCAACGGTGGCCTGGGGAGGGGTTGGATATGGACCAATGTTAACCCAGCTCTATCGAAATCTCAATGTTCCTTAAACAGCTCAGCGCTTGGTTTGCATTCTGGCTCGCATGCAAATGACGTTGGGAGAGAAGTGTCTCCCAAATGAAAAAACATGTAAACAAAGCACACTTGCACTTCAGATTTTCTCAATTCTTGGAGTATAATTGAACATGAATTCAAATCTCAGCTGAAAATTTACCGTAGAGACCAATTTACACTTTTGACTCGGTTTGGACCTACCAGACATTACGCTCTACACCGGAGGGAGACGTGCACCTCTCCAATGTGACAACACGCTGCAGTGAAGCAGACAGCAACAATTGAGATTAAGTTTATGCATATACACATGCACATGTAACGGATAGTATATTAATCCTAGTATAATATATTGATTAGGGGATATCTCTATTGATGGGTGTCAGCGGCTGCTGTTCTGAGAGTACTGCGGCTCTTTAAAAAGGAAACAAACAAACAAATAAATAAATAACTCACTCGCCGATTTCTACCTTCATTTGTATCACCTGTCTTAATTATCCGTTTACCGAATTCATGTTCTGTGCTGCCATTAATGACTGGTGTTGTTTTGCTCTGCAAAAGTTTGTATTGTTTATTCTGTGCGAGTCTGAGTGGAGGTGTATGAGCATGTATTTTTTTTATTAATGAATCTGTTTTTTAGATGGTGACACGACAACACTATTGGGTTTTCTGTGGTTGCATAGACACAGGACAACCATCCAAGTCCATCCATATTCTATGCCAATGGGGCTCTGTTCAGGAGCTCCGCTAGAAAGCCTCATGCCCCATAGAGGCTGTAGATCATCATAATGGCCAGTTAAATCATGTGGTGCTTTAGGTCACTCAGTCTGCTCATACAGGTTTGCTTTGAAACAACATTTTGGACGTGTTTATTAATCGTACAATGAAACCAGCTTGTCTAGTGTGTAAAATGAGTAATTTCTCGTGCCTTCAAAAGAAGATATTTCACTTTGGGTATCCGTCGAAGCCACAGAAGCATAAATCGTATATATTCACATCAAATACAGCCATAACATTATCACCACATGACTGGTCTGCACCTAGGCAGCCATACATTTAGAAAGCAACAATTCACTCTGTGTTCTTACACCTTTCTATCATATCCAGTGTTAACAGCTGCATTGTCTGTGGAACAGCAGCTCACTCACTCACCAAATCACAGGGAGGCTGGAGCCTAGCCCAGACCATCACACGGTCAACACACACGTGACCATTCAAACTGGAATAGCCATTTGAGGAAACTCAGCGAACCTGGGACTCAAACCTACAACCTTCTTGCTGTGAGGTGGGCGTGCTGATCATTATGCCACCGTGCCACACACAATTCTATTAAACTAGAAAGGATTACACTCTTCATTATTACTCATGGACGTGAACCACCTCCAACGGATATAGATTTGATAATAATAATAATAATAATACATATTAGAAATTAATATTCATTCATTCAAGAGATTTTCTTGATTCCGATTGGTGGAAAGTCATCGAGTATTTCTTGGTCCTGGATCATTGCCATGGGATAACTGAATGCACTGGTGCCATCAGATAAGTTGTGTAAGTAATGATTATTGCATGACTGGCACGTCCAACAGAGTAATGTGGCTGTCTAATCGTTTCAAGGTAACGACAAGTGATGACCAAATAATTCTCCATATCATACTTGAGCCCGTTCAACAATCGCTTATTATTATTGTTTTTAATTCCCTTTCTATTCTTTTTGCATTAAGACACTCAGTGCATCACAATATGCAAAGGTTCATTCACCTTATTGCCAGAAACGGACAAAAGTGCCACAGGGCAGAATTGAACCGTCATGATTCTGAAGCTCATGGCCGGAGAAGTGCACGCCTTAAGGACAAGATGTCACTGTTGGTAATGTTTGCTGCTATGTTAAGTATTACACCCATTACACCAACACACTCTCTGGATACAGTTTTCCTTTCATCTTCTTTCATGTGAAGGATTTACTCACCATGATGTAGTGACGCTGCATTTCTGATTTCTCTGTGGCCAGTTTATCACACTCCAGCTTTAGACTGGTGCAGGAGAGGAAAGAAAATGTGCACACACACACACACACACACACACACACACACACACACAGAGAGAGAGAGAGAGAGAGAGAGAGAGAGAGAGAGAGAGAGAGAGAGAGGGGAAAACAGAGTATGTGAGCGCTTTTACGAGGTGGTTCGCCCAGTCAGCACATACACAGAGTACACAGACTAATAATTCTCCACTGAGTAAAAAGCCTTGAATAGTAATCTGGATGTGTGTGTAAGTGTGTGTGTTAGTGTGCGAGTGTGTGTGAGGTACGGCTAAAATAAACCATGCCAGCGTGCATATATATCAGGTAAAACATTTACATTGAGCCTGAAGTTAGTGTGGAGGGGGAGCTCGCACAACCCCCCCCCCCCCCCCCCCCCCCCCCCTCTCTCTCTCTCTCTCTCTCTCTCTCACACACACACACACTCACACTTTTCTTCAGGCTGTCATTTCCACTTCACCTAATCCCTCTCTCCCAAGAGAGGTAGAAGAGAAAAAAAAAAAAAACACCTACATTTCTATCACCATGACAACCGAGTCTCGCTGCCACTGCCACCTGATTGGTCAGCTCAACAAACAAAAAAATGACTGCCCAAGCAAAGAATGTAATTGTTTATACAGATAACATGTGAAACAGTGCACAACTTTCTCTCTCTCTCTTTTTTTTTTTATTTATTTCCAAGGGATAAATGTGTCACACAAGCAGCTGAAAGACTGCTGCAGATCTGACGTCTCAGCACTCGGCTCATCCTCTATTCCTTGCCTTCTTTCATCGTTCCACTCGTCCGTCAGGGCTGGAAGAAGTTCAGCTGAAGCGGCCCGTCACAAGCCCTGCATTTTTAGTGACTTTGAGGAATAAAAATGAGGGGAAAAAAACTCCCCACAAAGCTTTTTTTTGTGGTGACCCACATTCTCAGAGCCTTACATGTCTATAATAAGGCTCGTCCACACACTAGGGATGTGGAAACGAATTACGATGTTCTAATAGCATTTAAAGTTGGTAATATTTATGAATTTTAAAAGGTGTTCTACTTTCCCCCCCTAAACTTTCCAAAACATCTTTTCTTGTCCCAGTTCTGCTCACAAGCCCTAACTGAGGTTTATGTTGTATAGCCTTCTCTTATTCAGCACATCGCTTGTACCGATGATGCAAATAAGCCTGTTGATGAATCGCCATAACTGGTGTAGAGCACACGTGTCAAACTCATCCGTCCCGCTAACTCATTTCCTGTGGCCTGCGAGACTCTTTTAAAGAATATGATTATCGTACATTCAACCATTACCACGAAACGGAATTCACCATCCATCTAATAGGTGGCAGCAACCTGTTGAAAGTAAACGGCTAGTCATTCATGATTGGGTGGACAGAGGCACATTGTGGTGAAGACCATGCCCAGGGATTTTAGCACGATGGGGTCTAACAGGGATTCGAACCCACGACTCCCACCATGCTCTCGGTCATGAGCCCAACACCCTAACCACTACACCACCCCTACATTTTTTAATAGAAAAAGTATTTTCAGTGATTATTTGGTCCTATGATCAGATAGAAATTTAGTGATGTGGCCCTCAGTGAAAATGAGTTTGATTCCATGGTGTAGAAATTAAAGTACAAAACATACAACTGAACAAAAATCTATACTGTTAACAGCACAATGAATGTCCAGTTTGGAAATCAAGCTGTGATATATATATATATATATATAAAGCCTCCTTTAATGTTCCCCGTTGGACCCCCATCATATACCCATACAACTGTGCCTCTCTTCACCCAGCAGGAGCTGAACTCCAAGAGGAGCTGAACTCCTAGCCACTTCTATATAATAATAACAACAACAACAACAATAATAATAATAATAATTATTATCATTATCATTTTTATTGTTGTTGTTATCTTTATTAATATTATGAAAATAATAATAATTGTAATAATTATAACAATAATAACAATAATAATAATAATAATGACAATAATAATAATAATAATAATAATAATAATAATGACAATAATAATAAATAAATGAAGGTTTTTTTTGTACTAAACTGTGGAACTTTCCATTTTAATGTACACGGAAAAGTTTGTTCTTTCAGTAAGATACTAACAAACATGAGCTGGTAACAAATAAATCAAACAGGGAACAGTCAATTATTATTCATGATTACTCCATCAGCCTGAATGTCAGGTTTATGTGGTGTATCTTAGGGAAAGCTCTTAAAAAAAAAAAAATTCTTTGGTCCAATTTTTGTTTGAAAATTTTTTTTGCATGCATGGTTGTCTTTGGGCAAAAAATATAATGTGGACAAAATGTCCAAACATAATTTACAGGAAATAGGAAATATTGCTATATACACAATACTTAACAAAAATACAATATAATAACATATAAAAAAAATTCTGCATTATTTAGACATTCTTTACACAATTTCCAAAAACTGATTTTTCAACAACTAGATAAAAAAAGTTTGTATTCTAGTAAAGAAAGCAACATATTATACAACAGATGGGTTGTACACTACTATTACAACTATTACTATTACTACTACTAATAACAGAATCAGAGGCAAAAACTGAAGCAGGTGTGTCCAGAACAAGACTATGGCGAATGTCATTAATAAATAAATAAATAAATAGAATAAACAGATGAGATAACGGTGTTATAATACTACACAAACTCTACTTGAGACTACAGACTTTTTTTTTCAAAGCAAAGGGTTGACAGATTTTGTTTACAGTTTACTTCATTTTCTAGTATTTGTTTATGTAGAAACATTTAATTTAATTATTTCCTGAATGCATATTTTCCTCACTTTCTTTTTAGTTAAAGAAAATAACCTTGCACAGTACTGCACTCACAGCAACCATCTATTCCCTCCTAAATAAACAGATTATAACATTAAACTTCATGATAAAACTAATATCTCCTTCCTGATTTTGCCCTTTCATGACGTGAAATCGAGTGTAGCTCGACGGACATTGTTCCCTTCGACTGTGGAAGTCTGCTTCAAAGTCCAGGATCATTATTATTATTCAAATGCATTCAAATCCAAAGTATACAAGGTAAATCTAAGTACATAGGTAGAATTTAAATAGTTAGACCATTTAAATGTGATTTGAATTTTACACTCCGGTACAATCCTGGCTGGCGTACCTGTGATATTGTGCTTGGAGAAACTGAAACTCGTCCTTAATGCGGTCGCAGGAATCCGAAGTGGTGAACTTTAGCTGTTGTGCTGATTGAGACGTGGCCTGGGGACACACACACACACAAAAAAACAACCCTTTTAGGACTTTATTTTACTCAGAATGGAGATACAGGCACGTCAGCAACTATGACACAAAATCTTTAATTATCTCTGTGAATCTTGTCTAGGGTGGGCTGTAAAGCGCTGACAGTTTGCCCCCCATGTCGCCGTCTTGTCGCCATAATAAGCAGCAGCCTCAGTATCTTGTCTTCAACAACCTTTTAAAACGGCATTCTTGAGCTCGGAAGGATGCGGATGTGACCTCCAGGTTTGAATTTAGTTTGAAGCCGCATCCATCCGCAAACAGGAGTCCATGGGAGTTAATAGGAGTTAATAGGCAGAGCTTTCACAGGAGGAGGGGATGGCACATGCTAGCCTCCCTGTCACTCAGAGTGATCCCCGGCCAATCACGGGCGTCTATGAGCTCATCCGTAAAAAGGGTGGACGGTGCATACACATGCACAGCAAATTTAAAAGATGCAGGAGGCAGCATCCCATGTCAGGGAGGGGGCCGGTGCATGCCCACACCGAGTGCATGCTTAAAATTATTCCCCCATTTTAATCACACCGAGTATCACAAGAACCTGAGACCTGATAGATCTTACACCTGGCTGATACAGACACTGCACAAAACCATCTTCATTTACCATTAATCAAAGAATCATATATTACACATTAATATCATCATCATCATCATATTATCAAGAACAAAAAAAGGCCTCGAAATTCCCTTCAGTAAAAACGTTACCAGTGAACAAATGTTCATTTAAGTGTCAGACTTCATGCTTTTGCTTCTTTTTGGAAAAACGGGATTAAATTTTTTTTCTTCATGAGTGCAGAGAGTAACACACACACTACCGAATCATCATCACTGCCCGTGGGTAGAAATCTGTATCTGCCGTGTAGGGAAAATCTGTGTGTGTGTGTGTGTGTGTGTGTGTGTGTGTGTGAAAGAGAGAAAGAGAGAGAGAGATTGAATGTGTGAGAGGGACAGTGTGTGTGTCCGTGTGTGAGAGAGATTGTGTGTGCATATATATATATATATATATATACACACACACACACACACACACACACACACACACACACACACACACACACACAC
>JAOUQZ010000022.1:5902435-5915468 GCA_028564935.1 Neosilurus hyrtlii
CTGGTATGTATATCTCACACACGATTGGCTGGTATGTTCATCTCACACATGATTGGCTG
This sequence comes from Neosilurus hyrtlii, assembly GCA_028564935.1. Lineage (NCBI taxonomy): Eukaryota > Metazoa > Chordata > Actinopteri > Siluriformes > Plotosidae > Neosilurus > Neosilurus hyrtlii. The sequence goes on from JAOUQZ010000022.1 coordinate 5,902,495, forward strand.
GTATGTTCATCTCACACACACGATTGACTGGTATGTTCATCTCGCGCACGATTGGCTGGTATGTTCATCTCGCACACGATTGGCTGGTATGCATATCTCGCACACGATTGGCTGGTATGTATATCTCACACACGATTGGCTGGTATGTTCATCTCACACATGATTGGCTGGTATGTTCATCTCACACATGATTGGCTGGTATGTTCATCTCGCACACGATTGGCTGGTATGTTCATCTCGCACACGATTGGCTGGTATGCATATCTCGCACACGATTGGCTGGTATGCATATCTCGCACACGATTGGCTGGCATGTATATCTCGCACACGATTGGCTGGTATGTACCACTTGCGCATGATCAGGGAAACTGTCCTGCTTCAGCTGGCACAGCTGCTGCAACCTTTTTCCTCTCAAAGCTTTCATGAGGCTTGCATGGCGTCTCTCTTCAAACCTGGTACCTGCTTGGTTTTAAAGAGTGCCATCCAAGCCTGTCCCGTCCACGGGCCTTTAGTTGTTTTGTGCAAACACAGCAAAGCCTATGTTTGCCATCACACAGTGCTTGAACCACTTGTGTGGCCTGCTTGGATTCCACTTGCCTAAGCAGAGCTCACCATAGGGCAATCATACACCACCTGAACCATAAAAAAATTAAAAAAGGGCTTGCACATATTTTATTAGAGCACCTTTAGCCTCGATCACAGCATGTAATCTCCATGGTGTTGTTGCTCCAGTTGGTCCGGTCGAGGCTCAGCAACGTTAATGTGGCAATAAAATGAAGTCAGTTGATGATCTGAATGTAGTGAATAAGCAGGTTATCACATCAATGGGCTTCTTCTTTCCTGATGGCACGGATATAAAATGGAGACTCGAATAACGAGCAAGTGGTTCAGGGAGCACGAGAAGACTTTATGAAGTGTTTCAGGTTTTCACTCATTGATTCAGGACGTCGGTGAGAAATGAACCCGACACTGGATAGGAATAAATGTTAGGCTGGTTAAGTTTGTTGAAACAGTGCCATGAATATTATGTGCTGTAATCAAGGCTCCAACAAAATATCAGGCTGCGTGACTTCTTTTGGCCCGGGTGGTGAATATACTCAGTTAGTTCGCTGCACTTGTTTCTGGTTAATGTGTGTAAATCTTCTGGCACTCACATCATCCAAAAGGATAAAAGCACCAAGTTTGCGTTGGATCCCGTCTCGAAAGCTGCTTTGAATAAAGGTGTGTGCTTTTATGTAAAAGCGTAACATAATCCAGGACGGTCGTGTCTCTTGGACAAGTTGAAACGGCGGATTTTTTTCAGAAACCCGAAACAAACTGAATTCAGGGTAGAAGGGCAATCCATTACTACTTTGGAAAGATAAACTCCTCTCCGGAGCTAATCTAAAATGCTAATGAAATTCCACGGCATATCTTGGGTGGCCCGAAATGAACCGTGCTTGCAGGTGCAGCTCGGACCTTTTCTCCTCATTAATTACGAGTCTCTTTAATGACCTCATGTTTGTACACAAAGCTCCTCCTGTGTTGTAGCCTGGACACCCCAAGAGAGCTGAACACCAACCGAATCAACATCAGGGGACTCATTAAAGAGCACGGCGCTGCATGTGGGGAGCCTCGGTGATGGAAAAGAAGCATAAAAAGCTGTGCGGGGGGGAAGAGGGCGGGGCAAGCACACTTGACCTTTTCAGCCTTTAAACAGAATCTTTGTCTGTCAAAAACAAAATGAAGTGGCCTCATTGCTTCACTGGACCACCACCAAACCTTCATGGAACAAAATGGTTGCCTACAATACAAGTCCCTGAATCTTTATTTATATATATGAGAGAGAGAACAATCCTGATGAATTACAGATTATAACATATTATTATTATTATTATTATTATGGGCAATAGGCATTTCCATTAGATATTGGATAAGTCATGATAAGACCTGAGCGACCGCTTCTCAGACGATCCTCCAGGCAAAGCAAATGAAACTAACTGTGCTCACTCCTTTCGCCTAAATGCAAAGTGTTTGGTTTGGCTTTAGCTTTCAACACCAGCGTTATTACTTTTCTACACGTCACACCATTCATAAAGTCAGGTATATGTACTAAAATGTTACGTTTTTTCCTGTGTCCAACACAGGCTTCATCTGGGTTCTCTGGTTTCTTCCCGCCTCCCAAACAAACACATAAGTAGACTAACTGGTTACACTTGTGAATAAGTGCTTAAACGTGTACACACAGTGGCCTCTATTGCCCTGTTGCCCCGTCCTGGGTATATTTCCGCTTCACGTCCAGTACAGTACAGTAATAACCCCTGTAACCCCTGTGCTCTTCATGCACCAGGACAAAATCTAGTCTTCTTCTTAATAGATTAGTAATTCACTCAGTCGTTTACTTTATCCTACTAGGGTCGGAGCCTATCTCAGCCAACTCCGGGGGAAGGCGGGGTACATCCTGAACAGCTGGTCACACACCATTCGCAATCACACCCTCACACCTAGTGGCAATCTGAAAGAACAAAATTGCCAAATGGGAATGTCTTCGCATGTAGGAGGAAACCGGAGTACCTGCATGAAACTTGTGCAAGCACAGGATGTGCTAACCACTACGCCACTGTGATGCCCATGTATTATAATAATAATTATAACAATAATAAGAAGAAATGGTTATTATTCTGAGACACTGTACATGCCCGATGTTCACTCTAGTGCACTGTGAGTCTTTCTGCAACTATTTCAGAAAAGAAAAAAATGATTTGTAGGCTTCTTTATCTCTACACACCTGTCAGACCATTCCACTACAATGGATGTACATAATAAACAAATAAATGAATGAATGAATAACTGAATGAATGATCAGGTCTTATAGACAAAATCAACTGCATTAAAAATACCAAACCAGGGCAGATAAAGAGCATGCAAATTCATGCATGTATGAAAACAATAAACAAAACAGCTGATGTGATTGTGATTAGAAAAGAAAACATTAACAATAATAATAATAATATTTAAAACAACAACAATAATAATAATAACAGTAATATTAATAATAGTAATAATAATAATAATAACAATAATAATAATGATGATAATAATAATCGTTTTAATATTAATAATAGTAATATTAATGGTAATAATAATAATGATAATGATAATATTAATACCAATAATAATGATAATAGTAATAATAATAATAATAGTAATAATAATAATAATAATGATAATGATAATAATAATAATAATGATAATAGTAATAATAGTAATAATAATAATAATAATAATAATTATGATAATAATAGTAAAAATAATGGTAATAATAATAATAATAGTAATATTAATGGTAAAAATAATAATAGTAATAAAAATAATAGTAATAAAAATAATAGTAATAATAGTAATACTACTACTAATAATGATAATAATGATAATAACAATGATAGTAACAATAATAGTAATACTACCACTACTACTAATAATTATAATAACAATAAAAATAAAAATAATGATAATAATAATAGTAATAATGGTAATAATAATAATGATAATAGTAATAATAATGATGATGATAATGATAATAATGATAATAATAATGATGATGATAGTAATAATAATAGTAATAATGATAATAGTAATAATAGTAATAATAATAATGATAATAATAATAGTAATAATAATGATAATAATAATAGCAATAATAATGCTAATAATAATAATAATAATAATAGGAATAATAATAATGATAATAATAATTATAATGATAATAATAATAATAATAGGAATAATAACAATAATAATAATGATAATAATAACAATAATGATAATAATAATATTAGTAATAATAATAATGATGATGATAATAGTAATAATGATAATAATAATTATAATGATAATAATAATAATAATAGGAATAATAACAATAATAATAATGATAGTAATAATAATAATAATAATAGTAATAATGATAATAAACAGCTAGAACAGCTCACACTTACCGAGTGCCTGGCTTGTGGAAACATCATGTCAATTTTCTTGGCGTTTTCTTTCTTTCCCAGTGAAACTGACCCCTGCTCCTTTGTTTTGCCCCGTGATGACGGGGTAAGGGTAAAAACAAAACAATACAAAACAAACAAACAAACAAACAAACAATCTCGACGCTCTGTTTGTTTTTTGGAATGTAGCGAGGGGGGGGGGGTGTCCTGGAAATGAAATCAGCGCGTGCACAGAGCTCCAGCTACACCACAGCTACAGCTAGCATACACAACCAACCAACTTCAGCTCAACTAGCTTAGCTCGCGCACACCACCAGGATACCACAGGTACCGAGCACACAGCAAATTTCACTCACAGGGGATTCTGAGGTAAACCAACAATCCGAACCGACCTGTGTGAACAGTCTGTGAAGGACCCGGTTTAAGTTATTACACATAAACAAAAACAACACCGGTAAAACTGCTCGCGCCGCCAATTAACGAGGAAAAGCGCTGGTTTAAACGCTTCCGTTCTCCTCCCCGTCTTTCCTCCTATCTTCCTCCGGTTCTCCTGGACACAGATGGGAGATGTGGGATGGACGCAACGCTCTCAAGGCCCATTTTAGATGTCAAACGGATGAGATTACAGTGTGCGGAAGTGCCGTTGGGTTTAACCCCGCCCACTCGACCGAAACCCCGCCCTACGTACGCGCATGTACGTCCGTGCGTTCCTGACGTTGGGAAGTGACGCAGCGACGTCATTAGCATATTCAAATAAGTGTTGTCAGCATGGAAAGTGGTTTGTGGATGAATGAATGATTCCTGGAAGAGTTGAGAATAAATCATCTATAAATCATTTTATACTTGATTGATCACATCAATTGTGCGTTTATTTATTTAAATCAATCCAAATAAATGATGAGAAACCTGTAGGAAACAGTGAAGAACATGTTATTCTTGGAAATAAAATGTATTTTAAGGGGTGGGGGGGGTCACGAGCTCTTGAACACAGCTCTGATTTTCTTTTGTGTTGCAGGTTGAACAGGTTCCTTGTATTATTGTACATCCTCGAGCTGCCCCCTGCTGGTCAGACAGTTTATCTCAGCTTGCTGGAGATGGGCTCCACCTGTGATCCAGTTCTTAGCTCCTGGTTTAATTCTGAATCCCATATTCAAAAAAATGTAAGAAGGTCCTGGGTTCGAGTCCCGCGGCTCAACATGGAGTTTGCACGTTCGCCGTGTTACGTGGGTTTCCTCCGGGTACTCCGGGTCCTCCTGTAGACCAAAGATACATGCAAATTAAGCTAATTGGCTGTTCCATCTGGTCCCTAGGAGTGAGTGTGAATGACTGTGTGTGTGTGTGTGTGTGTGTGGCGAGCTGTTCAGGGTGCACCCCATCTTCACCCGGTTGTGGCTGAGATAGGCTCCGGCCTCCCTGTGACACTGATAGGATTTAGTGGTTCAGCGAATAAGTGAATAAGTGTTTATAAACTCTGATATATTATATATCTTATGTATAACGTATTCTTATATATTCTTCTTTGGAATCTTTCCCCTTCTATACGGGGTCGATGTGGATGAACTAGGATTAGTTGATAAGTTGAGGTGTTGGTAGGGTAAAGGGCCTTGTAGGTCCCACAGTGACAGGACGGCAGTGAAACCCTGACCCTCTCATATACTTTCTTAAACCTAAAGATAAGTAATATTATATGTATATATATATCAATACAGTGTGGCCAGTGCATTCCCCTGGCCACGCCCCTTGTGATTTTCTTTTTACCTTAAATCACGAGTGTATCCATATCCACCCCAAACTCTTGAAGCCCCCAAGGTTTCTATTCAGCAGGAGGTCGCCACCGTTCCACCCGACACGACCCATCGAGCCACGACAGCCTTCAGAAATCCCCTCTGAGTGTCTAGACGATGCTCTGCTTGAGCTTGTGTGGGTTTCCTCCGGGTACTCCGGTTTTCTCCTACAGTCCAAAAACATGCACATTAGGCTAATTAGGTGTTCCAAATTCCCCCTAGGTGTGCGAGTCGGCTCTGTGATGGACTGGGGAGCCGTTCAAGGTGTGCCGGATGCCAGTAGGATAAAGCAGTTCAGAAACGGAGCAATTTTATGAAGTTCTAAGTGGAAATGGACAGAATTGCCTGTATTCGGCTCTCCACAGCGGCCCTTTGTGAAATGGGTTAGAGACCCCTGATGTAGGGGGTTGAGGATGAGGGCGAAGTACAGGAGACAGACTGCGGTTATGCTTACCATGCCACCCTGAAATGAGATGCCAAACAGGGTTTTGGTGAAGCTAGTCAGGCTAATCCCCCAACTAGTGGATTCCTAATGTTCACTAAAATGAAGCTTGAAAACTGGAGTTGGGCACGATGGACCTTTTCGGAGAGGTAAAACCTGCCCAGTGTAGCGCCAACGGTTCCGTTTCGACCCTGATGCCACTCATTACCTTAAACATGAATCAGACTTTAGGAATTAAGCAAAGTTGCTTTATGAGGTGAAAGAAAACAGGCAAGACAGGCAGCAAGTATAGGAACAAATTTATTTAAATTTCAAACAGATACTTTATTTTTTATTTCTTTTTTTTTTATCGATTTTTTTAGAAGGCGGTTATGAAAATCTTTTCCATGGTTGAATGAGGTTCAGGCAACAGTGGTTGAAATGAATCAATACAAATAAAGACAGAAAAAAAATTTTGAAAATAAAAATTGAAAATAAAAATTAAATACAAAAATGGCGAGAATGTTATAAATCAATATCCACTATGATCCCTCGCCTTGAGGGCTTTAATATGAATATAATCTTTTTAGCCCATAAACTCGAACCCCAACGAAGAGCACATGCATTTTCAAAATTACATTTATGGGAAAAAACAAAAAAAACAAACAGCCAAAAAACAAACAGCAGTTTCTCATAAATCATAAATACAGAATAAAAGTCTTTTTATTAGTGTTTCCATTGAGTTTTTAAAATGGGGACCGAGTGTCACCCTCCGGTCCTCGTGGGATGCGGATGACAGTTGGCACTTATATAAAGTCAGATTCCATGGAGGGAATTGGCACATCGTATAATACAACATTTCCATCTGGTGTTCGGGACGACGACACATATTCCCCATGCCACTTCGCATCATCCTTAACGAGAGACGGGAAAACCATCCTCGATTCGAGAGCATCTGGGAACAACGTTTGGGGGGGAGGGGGAGGGGGGGACGGGGCCTCATCCAGACTTCCAGATGAGTATTTTAAAGTACTAGCTGCTGTAGTGCCAATATACAACATTACACTCGACCCGTGAACCTACTTACACGAAACATCCACACCGTACCACCTCCTCTGTCGACTGCGTTTCCGTATAATCCGGTCTCGACCCCTAAAACCCGACTCCGACACTGATAATACAGAAATGCTACGCTAACTCCGATTGCCAGTACTGCATTACGAGAGTTCAGGGCTCAGAGGGCGGTAATAAAAATACGATTCTTAACCAGGAATCTGTTTGATAATACGCCGCACTGTGTCGAGGTGCTGTATGTGCTTCCTGCTGCGCTCCTGATCCCGAAAATGCCCAAAATATCTCAGATTCTCATCGAGGTAGACATTTTCTTAAGAATGCTGGGCAGATAAGCTTAAATATTACATTTATTTTTTGTAAATACTCTTCCGCTGCCTGACGGCAAACATGCCATGAACTAAACAGATTCGAGAAGCGTCTATCCCGGACTCGCTCTTCGAAGGGACTTTGGAAGCTTTATTCATTTCTGTGGCATGAAAAACAACAACAACAAAAAAAAATCAAATGAAAATCAAATCAATGGATTAACAAGAAAGTGCATATAAAATAATCAGACATGTTTTAAAAGTCCTCAGAGGAAAAGCATGTACATCCATTATACAATCAAACTTCTTCTCAACAAATACTTATTCATAGTGTTGTCATCCTGAGACTCGCGTCCATATTGCAATTAACGGCTTAATGTTAATTCGTCACATTCTTCCCCGAATCAGAACTAAAATCACAGATATACAACAGACAGAACACAGGACTGACGGGATCTATTGGAGTAATCTAGTGTCGGTACAAGGCCCGTTGTTACGCTACGCTCTGTAGAGACCATGTAAATACTGTCGTACATGATTGGCAGGTTTTTTTAGTATTTGATACTGATATCATTTGGCTTCTGTAGATTCGTGCTCGTCCTGATTCAGAACAAAAGGAGCAGATTTGGGTTTTGCTCCAGATTTTAATCGATGAAAAAAAGGAATAAATGGCTTTATTTTCTAAACGTACACACCAGGGCTCTGATTTCTGAAAGGTCTGAGTGCAGGAACATGTCGAACAAACCCACCACTTATTTTAAAAGGTAAACAAAACAGCAGGCAATCCTCATATGATCGCCTCCGCTGCTTGGTGGACGAGGTTACGCACTCACCACCGTCTTTTAGCATGATTACGCAAAACGCTACTGAACCGATGTTCAGTAAATTTGGTGGAGGGCCGGGGTCCGGGCCTGGCAGGAACCCCTATTTTGGAGCAGATCCAGGAATTTCTTAAAGGCTTTTTAACAAGCACGTGTTAAATGATTTGTGTTTTTGTTAGCAGGATTACACAAAAATTACTTGGTGGACGGGTGGGACCTGGGCCTGGACAGAACCCATAACATTTTGGAGGTGACCCATGCATAGTATCATGTCGAAAAGAAAAAAAAAAGGAAAAAACAAAACAGAAATCCCCCAAAATCCCAATCTTTATTTATCATTGGGCAAAATACTCATCTGACGCCCACTAGAGGGAGACATTTTTTTATATTTATGCCAAGTTATAATAACCCATTCATGCCTGGTGGAGGTACCAATTACACTCGGGGTGCTCCTCTAGTGTTATCCAACTAAATTACCAAAATTTTTCCTATTTATATATAATTTTTGTCATGCTGACAGCAGAATGCGGTAAAAAAAAAAACAACAAAGCGTGTTAGTGTGTTTACATGTCGCAGTGTGTGAACTTCCATTCATTACATCAGACACGCAGCTGAAAATTCGGAATGAGTTTTCACTAAGCAACGAAGTCGATGGCTTATGTGTTCACGTAGTGACGCATATGAAATCTGGAGCATGCCAAGATAACACGTCAATTAAATTCATTTAGCAGATTAGACGCAAAAATCTATTTAAATTTTTGGTGGGAAGTTTTTTTTTTTTTTTTTTTTTAAATAACCGTTTATTATTTATTTAATAAAAAGGACAATTAAAGACTTCATGTTGGTCTAAAATGGAAGGCGGTAGATGTAAGCTGACGGGACGTGCACCCCTGAACCAGAAAAACTAAAATTGTACTTTGCTCCTTGAACCTTAAAGGGTGCTCACACAAGAGGCGCAATAGAAAAGCGACTGACGCGAACAGACATCTTTTGCGAATTTTGCAATTCGTGTGAAAATGGTCGGCGACTCCACATGCAAGCAAATATTTTGCGGCTAAAATATGTATATCATGCAAAAGTCACGTGACAATTTGCAACTGAATTGTGAGTAATTAGTGATTTGTTTGCGGATGTTTGGTATAAAAGAAAAAAAAGAAGGAATCTCCCGGGGTTAATTCAGTTGCGTTTTGTTCGCAAACTATTCGCGCGTTATTAGCGTGAACAAAATGCGAATTAAAAAAACGTGGATGCCAGCAACTTCTCAATCTTTCCGTTTGGAAGGCTCCAACTTGTCGCTTTTCCTTGCAAACGTAAAACGAATAATTTGCGAACAAAACAACGTTTTTGTGACCTTCTACACGTGACGTGAGAAGCGACAGTTTTTGTGACCTTCTTCACGCTACACGTGAGAAGCGACAGCCGCGTATTTCCTTCTATCGCACCTCTAGTGTGATCGTGCCCTAACGATACGTCGTTCATGTCCTGGTCTGGTATGAGGATTTTATGCGCGGTGGTGGTTGTTTTTTAGCCCTTGATGATGAACCATGAAAGAAAATTGGAACACTCCCCGTCCTTCTATCGGCTGATCCTTTATACGACGACGATTAGAAAGAACAAGGAATGGTACGCTCGGACGTTTCAGCCGTCAGGAAAGATCTTCCCTATTTGTTTTAAACACTTCACGTAAGAACCACATCGAGATCTGACAGTATGAACGTTTACGCAAAATGGAAGAAAACCTGAATACTGTGAAATCTGGAAAGCCTTTTCTTTTAAAAGGGGAAAAAATTAATAAAACGCAATAAAAGCTGCTTTGAGATTTATCTTCTTTTTTTTTTTTTTACAGCAGAAAAAGACGGCACCGACTTGAAAACTGGTCCATAAATTGGATAAATAAACACCTCTTTATTACTTTTAATTGATTTTCTTTAGTCAGCTTCACCTCGCGAAAATCATTTCAGACCTTTAGGTACCGAAAACCAAAACATTCACGATGTAAGACGGGGCCGCACTTATAGTTTTCTTCAAAGTGAGGGGAGTGGGGGGGGGGGGGGGGGGGGGGCCCCCCCCCCCCCCCCCCACACTATTACTCATAACCGCTTCCATGTACAGCTATGCGCATGTCTTCTCAATAATCATAGTGAAGAGGAGAAAGAAGAAAAATAAATCACAGTATCAATAATATTGTAATTCATAAGGAACCAACCGAAACCGTACACGATTACCAAGGATTTTTTCCTTTTTGCCGAAGATACTGTACCACAGACTTTTTTTTTTACATAAGCAATAAAGTGTATACGTATTTACAAATATAAATATACACAATCAATTAACTTGTGACTTCCTGCATCGCCGTTCACTTAGCACTAGCTCCTGACCACAAACGAATCTAAATTAACGTACGCGTCGCCGCAAAAAACTTGTATATATCATCACAAGATATGTATATCTGCTTAAAAAAAAAAGTAAACAAAAATTAATGTGTGCGTTGGGCCACTACTTGGTGGTGATATTGGAGAATCTGGTGCGTTATGGAGTGTTCTGCTGAAGTATCCGTAAAAACAAAAAGAAACTGAATCTAGCCATGCACAGTACGGAGCGACTGATTCAGAGAAATTAGGGGCGGGAGGGGTGGGGGGCGGGGTATCTAGATGAGATTTGGCAAAACAAAACACCTAGTGACTCCTTATCTGTACTACACACTGAGAAATCCTGATGATCCTTAAATTTCTTAGCCATCTGTGGTTGAGGCGCCGTTACACTTTATGTGCTAACAGCAGGCGCTATAGTAACCTATCGTTAAAATCGGAAAAATGTACACTGATTGGCTTGCATCACCTCCACCTCTCATTCTGGCGTTTTTCTCTCTCGTCCCTAAAAAAAAAAAAAAACTCATGCGATCACAAAGCTCACAAAGTTTACATTCGGCGAACCACCGGTGGAACCCGCTGGAAAACCCCCTCAGGATTCCCGCCTCCTCTTAAACCACGTCATGGAGCCTTTTAGAGCTTCTAGCACCACACTGCTTGTCCGTTAGCAAGTAAGAGGAGACTCATCCCCCAATCCCCCCATCCCTAAACTGGCAAGATGAAAAAGCCAGAACGCCAATATTAAAAAAAAAAAAAAAAAGACCCTTCATTCCACCCATCCATCCATCCAGGCAGAGTTCAGAGAGAAGCGACTGGAGAAGCAGAAGGAAAGGTGAGCGATGTCGATTCCAGTTTCCACTCGCATCTTCATCGATAAACATGATATCGTCTCATCAATCCTGCCATTTCGACAGCATATTAAAAACAAACAAACAAAAAAAAAAACCCTGTCATAACGAGAAGTCCGAGTTCATAACCGAACGCATCATGCGTGACAAAAAAAAAATATCCCAGTGATCCGATCCGAAGGAAAGGAGGGCCGCAGGATGGAGGGAGGGCTTGAAAACGAGCTGCCGATGAGAGCGAGTGGAGGAGCTTTGGCAAAAAGACAGACAGAAGATAAAAGCAGGAAACGTCTGAAACGCCCTCACACAGCTGGACAAAAAAGAAAGAAAAAAAAAATCTCGGAACCAAAGAGGATGATGGGTAACTGTGTGCTGTCTGAGTGTGTGTGTGTGTGTGTGGGTGTGGGTGTGGGTGTGTGTGTCTGTTCTGTGCTGCAGTGTGTGCGTAGTCCCCGGCGATGGCGGCCTACACCAGGTTGTACTCTTTGAGGTTGAGCTGCAGGATGGTGTCCTTCACGGCGGCGAAGACGAAGCGGATGTTCTCCGTGTCCGTGGCGCAGGTGAAGTGCGAGTAGATGATCTTGTCGCTGTCGGGGTTCAGATCCACAAACATTTTCAGGATGAACTCCCTTGCTGCTTGCGCGTCCCGCTGGGGCCCTGTGAGGGGTTGAGACGATGAGACGAAAATCTTTAAGAAGATGATCACACGACCTTCTAGAAATCTCTAACGTACAGCCAACTCCGCCAGTGCTACAGTGCTAGCTAGCGATCTCGCTAATGCTGGAACTGCTGAATCCTATTAGGGCCGCGGGGAGGCTGGAGCCTATCTTAACCCAGTACACCCTAAACAGCTCGCCAGAACATCACAAGGCCAACACACATACACAACTAGGGGTACACAGAGGGGCAATTTGAGAAAACCCACGCAAGCGAACCCGCACCATGCCCAGGACCTTCCTGTCGTGGGGTGGACGTGCTAACCACTACACCACCGGAAGGGACATGCAGCAATTGCCTTATAGTGGACTTATCTGTGCCCTGTGCACCAACAACTTAACAATTCCGTACCATCAAACTCCGGGAAGTAGTCGACCAGGTGGGAATAGGTGATCTTCTCCTCCAGGAGGTCCTTCTTATTGAGGAACAGGATGACCGAGGAGTTCTGGAACCATGGATACGTGATTATCGTCCTGAAAAGCGCTTTACTCTCCTCCATACGATTCTGAAATCAAAGGGACGACAGATTAATAAAATAAATACTAAAGTCAGTGCAACCTAACATTTGTACCAGACAGAGAACCACTTCCTGTGTGTGTGTGTGTACACACACACACACACACACACACACACACACACACACACACACACACACACACACACA
>JAOUQZ010000022.1:5945907-5961763 GCA_028564935.1 Neosilurus hyrtlii
ACATTCCTGGTGCTTCCTGTATGAATAGACTCATTTCCCCTACATTCCTGGTGCTTCCTGTATGAATAGACTCATTTCCCCTACATTCCTGGTGCTCCCTGTATGAATAAACTCATTTCCCCCACATTCCTGGTGCTTCCTGTATGAGTAGACTCATTTCCCCTACATTCCTGGTACTTCCTGTATGAATAGACTAATTTCCCCCACATTCCTGGTGCTTCCTGTATGAATAGACTCATTTCCCCCACATTCCTGGTACTTCCTGTATGAATAGACTAATTTCCCCCACATTCCTGGTGCTTCCTGTATGAATAGACTAATTTCCCCTACATTCCTGGTAGTTCCTGTATGAATAGACTCATTTCTCTACTTTTATAATACTACTGTGGTGTTTTGCCAGGAAAAACCCAGGCCTGAGAGGCAGTCTCGGTCAGCTTCCAAGCAAACCATAGTGCAATTTAATACACAGTGAAAATAAAGCTGAATCCAGGAAACCCTGAATCGACCAGACTGCAGGAAGTGAACTATGCTGTGCAGTCTGGGGAAGAGTGGCATGTTTTTTCCCTTCTCTTAAAGACAGAGATGTAGTGCAGCAAAAGTGTGTAATGTCCTGGATCAAACCCATTAGTTCTTTCTCACATGCAGTTTAGTGATCAGTTATGCTTTCGAGTATGGAGTACCTTTTTGGCAAGCTACCGCTCAAACATAAGCAAATCAGTAACAGGGCATTTGCATCGAGCCTTAACCACAATGATCTGCCTGCGGTCACTAAATCTGCTCTGAACCACAGATTTACATACACCATTTGTGAGCTACTGATAATAGGAAACTCAACCAAATTCAAGTCAGCGGTAAATCGGCAGGGCGATAGTGCTAAGACAGTACATGACACTAACCCAAGGGTTCTTACTCTTACATGACAAGATATCCCACTTCCAACGGATCAACAAGTCTCTTGAAGAGCCCCTTTATTTCTAAAGGAAAGTACTAGTAAGCATGCCGAGTCTCAATTCATCTATACTTCGATGTAGTACACAACACGCTTCATAAAGTGTACTTAACTTGCATATTGTGTACAGTTTGACAAGGTAGAGTTTCACTCACAAATGTGTTTTTGCGCCTTCTGCCGCCAGTCTCACAAAAATTTAAATCCTCGCCCCTTCCACGTGTGGCTAAGAACATGCCCATTCAATGTGAGAAGTTTCCCCTGCCGTGATACACCGCCAAACATGACGGCAAGTATAAAGAGGTAAGAACGTGACTTAGGACACAGCAACAAACCTACACCTTTAAAATAGGCATCTACCAGTACGGTACACGTCCACAATCTGCGACATGCTGCGAAATTCCTCACTTGATGCCACAAGGCCACTGAACCCTGCAGCTAGCAAACGGATGAATTTAGCAGTTTACTCCAATTCACTTACTGAACTCCACTGAATACTGGGGCACAACACCCACGTTACACCAAATAAAAACCTCAATTTAAACTCAGTTCATTACCTGCACCAAGGGGGGAGATTGACATTGATCAGGTGTGTCTGTCTGTCTGTCTGTGACCATGATAACCTGATAACTAATGGACAGATTTCCACAAAATTTAAACCAAATGTGGGCCTTGGGCGAACAAATAACCGATTCAATTTTGTATGACTTAACACTGCGATAGGACAAGGAGGCGTAAATCACCCACAAAGTGGCAGGAAACAAGGGACCCTGTGATTCTACCCAACTAAAGAGATTTCACAACCTTGGTGGAGGTCTGCACTCTGAGGGCATTTCTAGTTCATGCTTGCACATTTTTTTTTTTTTTTTTTAGAAACTAGGACTCAGTGCTCTTAAGTAGGAGAAATATTAAACAAATCTGATTTCCAAAGGAATTTTGTAATTCTGCTAAACCGTCCCTTTAGCAGCCGCGTTAAAGTCTGCCGTTCCCTTTATCAAAAAAAAAAAATTTTTTTTTTTAAAATACAAAAATTGAAGAAAAAAAAAGAGCTTCTTAGTAGTCTCAACTCAATTTTTTTTTGTATCATAGACATTCTCCTTTCCCAACTGTCCATCTTCTCCTCTCGAGCGAAAAATAAATTCGATTCGTCACTCTGGAAATCCTTTGGTAATGGCATAAATGACGCCCTGCATCACTCTGGACGCCTCGCTAATTGCGTAAGTGTCTAAAAAGAATGCAGTGTTGAGGAGCGAGGGGTTTTCAAGTGCTGGCGCATGGCTCCCATTTGTCTGCATCAACAAGATTCACTGATAAAACACTTGCTGTGAGTGAGTATGAAAGAAACGCTGGCCGGCAAAGCCACGACAGAATGTGGTACAGGAAATACTAAACATGAGGAGTCGGGTTTGTTCCCAAAACTCACTTTGGATTGCATTTACCCATCCAAAGTGAGAACACAGACACACACACACAAACAGTGAGCGCACACACTCAGAGCAGTGGGCTGCCAGACACACGGGGGTTAGGTGTCTTGCTCAAGGGCACTTCAGCCATGAAGGTGGAGGAAGGGACGGCGCAGCTCACTCCCCCACCGCCAAACATTTTCCCTTCTGGTTCGGGAATCGAACCAGTGACCTTTCGGTCCCAAAGCCTCTTCTCTAACCTGCGGCCTCCCAGGTTTTAAAGTCTCTTATAACTTGTATAAATACCTTTGTTTTAAAACAGCTAACTGTATTGGATAAAATATTTAATGATGAAGAACTGAAAATATTTGTCCTTTCCAGCATTTAAACAAACCAACACCACTACAAAACTTCCACCAGCATTTGTTTGTTTTATTGTGAACAAAATCCTGACCGCACCCAGGCAGGGATTTGCATCTAAATTGGTGGGGAAACTACCCTACCGGAGTCCTTGTGATGATTTGATTTGGGAATGTCAAGGTCAAAGGTGAAGGTCAGAGCAAGGTCACGTTTTGGAGACAGAGCACTTATAACTTTGAAATGAGTGCAGATAGACACACTATTATTGAACACGAATCGGGAACCTTATATGGACTTTCAAATGAAACTATTGCCTTTGACCTTGAGTGGTCTACAAAAACTCAAGAGGCCACTTATTACAGAATGAATCATAAGATTAGTACATTATCCCTGCTACATGTATGCCGGCAGTACCTTCACTCTGTGTGCGCTCATCTAGGTTATCATAAGATGGCCCATTTAAATACTCGGTTCTGATTGGCCAGTCATGGCATACAGTGGTTTGTTATAAATATAACATTGCTTTTATCTATAAAATTATTTTTTTAAATATATTTTGTCAAATTATTGATTTCTTTAGTAAGTGATTAAGTAGCCACGTCATAAAATGGGATAATGTTCAGCGAGCCAGTCATTCATGCAAAATAACCCCCTTTAGATTGATTAAAAACTCCTCTGGTAGCCGTCGGGGTCCTGATCGCCCTGTCGGAGTGCACTTGTACCCTTTACTTCACCATAACTGCTGGCTGGACATCCAGAGAAAAGAAAACATACTGTATATGACTGTTATAATATGAACTAGTTTCTAGCCCGTTATTTAAATCGCACCTTCAAAGCAACGGAGGTTGACCGAAGTGAAGAAGGAATAAAAGGAGTAATAAGTAATATTAAAACAAACGGGACAGACAGAAGACCAGCCGGAGGGAGACGGTGTTAAAATGAGTCGTCTGTAAGATTCAGAGTTGAACCATGTGACGGAGGATTGCAGAAGGTTGTGTGTGTATAACACCCAGACACTGAACAGGCATTGCAATAGCACTGTGAGGAAGAGGCGGAACCAGGATATGAGTCAAAAAAAACAAAAACAAAAAAAACAATAACAAGCATTTCAGTGACTCCACACTGTACTTACCCATAATGCTCTGCAACTTCATGGCCTACTTTATTCTAGGGGGAAAAATATCTAGTAAATGTGTCGAGGACGAGAAAAGAGGGTTAAAAGAGTGCAGGCACAACATGGCTGACGAGCTGAGCCAAGTGAGGCCTGTGGTGTCAAATCAGCCGTGCGGTTACCACGCTGAGCGAGACCTCGCTCTCTCTCTCTCTCGCTCTCTCACACACACTTCCTGCTTTTCACTTTTAAGTCTTGTTGGTGAACCCGAGTTATGTAATCGTGGTTGCCAGTTGTGGTACACCATCTGTCGAGTGGCAAGAGCATTAAACACTGTTTTTTTGGGGAGGGGTGACAAGATGTTTCAGGTGTTCTGTGATGGAATCAACACAAGATCCAGAAACCATTCAGGGAAAAGAGCTATTTTGGGTCTGCAATATTTTCGTCTTTCTGACTTTGGTGCTTTGTGGTCTTGACATCTCACTCAAAAACATTCCCAGTGCTCAGTCCTGGTACTCTCTCGCTCGCTGTCTAAAATGGTGCACATGCCAGATGGAGCTCTGCAGGTACAGATCCGAACAGTTCACAAACTTCAAGACTGAAGTCTGAACAAAACCACATTCAGCTAAACTGACAAGGGCTTCGATCAGAACCGACAGTACTTTAAAGCTGGGCTTGGTACATTTTTAATATATTTTTTTTCTTCTTCTTAGTTTTGGATTTCCCCCCCAATTTTCAGTTGTATCCAGTTCCCACCCATCAACTTTGTTTGCCTTCTCTATCACACAAACACCACCGCCTCTTTTTGAACTGCTGCGCAGGCGTATTTGGGGGCGGCCTAACACACTCGGAGGGAAAGCGCTATCCGCCCCCTCGTACGAATGAGCTCACAGACGCCCATGATTGGCTGGTGATCGCTGTGAGTGACAGGGCAGCGAGCGTTTGCCATCCCTGCCTCACGTGAGAGCTCCGCCAATTAACTCCCATGGACTCCCGGTCACGGATGGCTGTGGCATCAACCCGGATTCGGGGTCCTGATAGTCGCGACCTTGTCGATGGGCCACTCGGGAGCTACATTTTTAATGGTTATACTGGTTGAAATAGTCTTGACCACGGTCTGAAAAATATCAGTCACCTGTGGGTGCTGCAATCCTGGAAAAATACCAACCAATCACTGCGTTGTGGTCCGCTTAAAAAATATCCAATCAAGTGCTTCCATGTCGGCCTGCTCACGTGTGACCCTAACATGCATGAAACGGTACTTAGAGCAGAGCTTGTGCACGTGTAGTGGGAGGGGCTTTGGAAAAGCCACTAGGGGCTGGGGAGGGTTTAGCTAGAGCCCTAAGAAAATGCGACTTTCAAATTTGGCTACTCTTTCAGATCACCAACCCCTGCTTTAATAGCCGAGGAGTTAGTTAAATGGCACTTTTCCTAGATGCTGGTCACTGATGTTCACTTGTGTGAATAGTGTGTGTGTTGGCCCAGCGATGATTTGGCAAGCTGTTTGGGGTCTACCCTGCCTTCACCTGGTATCAGCTGGGCGGGGTGGGGGGGGGGGGGTATGGGGGGGGGGGGGGCTTTCTCTTCTGGACTTGGAAGGGCAAAAATGCGTCATAGATTTTATTTATTTCATTTTACTTGTCTCATGACAGGAGCAATCAGGGAGGGCGAAGGTCACCACGTCACCTCTGAAGCATGTGACGCTGGCCGAGCACGTTTGTTTCCAGAGTGCTGCTCGTGTAACGTCAGGAGGAAAGTGTTACCTGCCCCAAAAGCAACCATAACACTTCCCTTCTTCCAAAAGAGAAATGCTTCAGTTCAGGAACATTCTCTCTTCTAACAAGGGTTTTCCCAGGGTGCCATTAGGATATCAGTGAACTACCATGCACATGGCTGAGCTGCAACATTCCAGCATTTTTTTGATGCGTCATGTTTCTAAAGGTGAGCAAGACATGATGCACACCAGAGATGAGCTCTGCTTCTGAACATCTGCACCCAGATTACTGCAAACTGATCAAAGGTAACACAGATCTGAAACCATCACTGCAATTAAGAATGGAACGCTTCACTTGATCTGGATGTGCCTACCGTCGGTCCTTGTACAGAAACAAGCAGGGGGCGGAACCCTGATCTGGGGATCAACATCAATATAAATTCATCTGGATAGACGGGTCAGAGAACAGTGAGGAATACGGCGGAGGAAACCATAATTAAACGAGAGGAGCAGATGAGGAAAGGAGAAGGGGAGGGACTGCGTGTGAGAGAGCACGAGCTTCATCCTCCTTCAGGTCTCTTTCTGTGATGCTCAAGAGTGGCACCTGTTCTATTTATACAGCCACAAGGGGGCAACTGGGGTCACGCCACAACCTTGAAGCATTTCATCAAGGAGAACTGACATTGTGGGTCTGCACGCCCACACTGCATGCCTTCTCTCACACACACACACACACACACACACACACACACACTACAAGGAAGGAGAATTAAAAAAATGGTATCCTCAGATGTTCCTCAAATCATGTGACCTCACGTACTCAAGAGCGCGGTTGGGATTGGTGCTCGTTCCACCACAGGAACCCGACGACAGTTTGGGGTGGAGCCACGTTCAATTGTGCCAATCAGGTGTCCACAAACTTTTGGTCATACTGTCAGAATGGTTATGAGCTACAAGGAAGCAAGGATAATTATGGCCTAGTACTTAATTACCTCCGACAGGTTATGTATTCAGCGGTGTTTGTTTGTGTGCATCTAGCTCAAAAACTTGTGCATAAATGTGGACAATTTTTTTTCCAGAAAGGAGTGTGGTACGAGTAACAAACCATTAAATTTTAAAGATGATCCGTGTATGGGATTATGCTTAAAAAAAAAAAAAACCCACACACACAAAAACCAAACAAGAAACCCCAACAAGGTCAACAAGTGCAAATAACGTGTGAATGAACGTTTATCAGACTCCCACTAGGGGGAGACATTTCATTATAACTATTTGCCAAAGTTATAATAATAATGAAACCTGAAGTATTACACAGATTTTTTTCCGGTTGATCAATGCACTTATCCCCATAAACCATTCGAGCCTGGAGGAGGCACCTTGCACTCTATAATTGAGCCTCTCGTTCAGTAATTATGTCTCCAAGGCAGTAAGGAAATCTTGACAAGCGCTCAATAATAAAATGTGCTGTAAACTATTAGAGCGGAGTCAGTGCGTTTAGAAACTTTCAGCCAGGTCAATAATCAGAACCAGGTGAGCTTGTGACACGTTTCCAAGCTGAAAGGTCAGCGATGAGAGATGATTCAACACCTTAGACTATGCAAGTAGAAGCTGACTCCCGTTACACCCCATACTAGCTAAACATTATCGAAAAAAAACACAACACACCTGACGCAAATGGCACCTGAGCGTTTCATCACCTCTAATGAAAAGTTCAAAGTCTATAAACCTGTTTGCACAGCCAATGCCGGCCGTCTTACGGCTCCGCAGTGGGAGGTTCTTCCCCATCTGCTGATTTGTTCAGTTGTTCTACCCCCGCCCCTTATATTTTTTAAGACTAGGCAAGTGTGTAAACATTCAGAAGACCCAACATGGATGACATTGCATCAGGCTCAAAACTGAAAGTGAAAGCCTGGGCGTTGATTCTGAACAATAACAAGGCACTACCGAGGCTCTGGAGCGTGTACGCACGTGCACGCGCGCACACACACAGCTTGATAAGAACATACCTCAGCGTTCATATTCCTTCAACAGAATTCAGAATTAAAACAGGGTAAACCTGGCTTTCCCACAGTGTCACTAGTTCTATGGGTTTACAATCCCACTTCATTACTCGGGCTTTGTACCCCCCTTCCACGGGATGGACAGATCAAAGAAAAACAAAATGGTAGAGCAATTTTACCAAACCCACTCTACCTGAGGGACTAAAAAACAAAAAAACAAAGTAAGAAAAACAAAACTTGGAATGAAAGTATTTTGATACATTATCAGTTTTCATGAACTATTGATTTTTGCCCCCCAAAGAAAATGTTGTCGGTTTCATCTTTTTTTGGGGTTTATTTAGTTATCAAGGCACGTAGACGAACATCATCTTCTACATCATCTTCTCCCTATTAAACACACCTACCTGTTCAGCTAAACACATTTGTGTGCCGTGTTAAGATTCCGGAGGTGTGTACGCCACATCCTCTGCATTATTCTGCAAACCAGACATACCCATAATCCCTTTCTCTGTGCTCCGACACATATATAAGCACATACGCTGAAATATAAACCCCCAATCACCTACAGAGAAAGGAATTGTCTGACAAAGCTGATTAAGGATGTGGATAATCCAGACTTGTCAAGACTTATCCAGGGTTACGCTGACCCCTTAACTCTGTTAGGATCGGCGCCTCATAGGACGACCAAACCATCAAGAAACCATCACGTCTACTCCATCGAACGGACCTGAATTCAGCAGAAAATTTAAAAAAGGTTCCATACATTTGTCGCAGCCTTTAGACAGACTGACGGTGGAGTTCGGCTTTGAACGGATCAAAAA
The DNA here is from genome assembly GCA_028564935.1 of Neosilurus hyrtlii. Taxonomy (NCBI): domain Eukaryota; kingdom Metazoa; phylum Chordata; class Actinopteri; order Siluriformes; family Plotosidae; genus Neosilurus; species Neosilurus hyrtlii. The sequence goes on from JAOUQZ010000022.1 coordinate 5,954,263, forward strand.
GTGTGTTTACAGTTTCCTAGGCTCAGTATAGGAAAGGTTGTGTAATTCCCACAAAGCCTGTTATCCCTTACATACAGAGCTATAAACATCTGCTGGTTCACAATCCTCAAAGTTATCAAGATACTCATAAACTGCAGTCATTCGTCTTTAAAATACTAATAAAAAAAAAAGGTTTTAAATAATAATAATAATAATAAAGGTTTTAATAATCAATAATAAAGGTTTTTTTATAATAATAATAATAATAAAATAAAGGCTTTTAATGATAATAATAATAAAAATAAAGGTTTTTAATAATAATAATAATAATAAAAGGTTTTTAATAATCAAAAAATAAAGGTTTTTATTATTATTAATAATAATAAAAATAATAATAAAATAAAGGCTTTTAATGATAATAATAATAATAAAAATAAAGGTTTTTAATAATAAAAAAATAAAGGTTTTTATTAATAATATTTTTTTTAAATAAAGGTTTTTAATAATAATAAAAGTTTTTATTAATAATAACAAAATAAAAGTTTTTAATAATAAAAAAATTAAGGTTTTTAATAATAATAAAAAATTCTGATTTTTAATAATAAAATAAGGGTTTTTAATAATAGTAATAAATTTTTTTTTATTTATTAAGGTTTTAATAATAAAAAATAAAGGTTTTTATTAATAATAATAATAAAACAAAGGTTTTTATAATAAAAAATAGGTTTTTAATAATAATAATAAAAATAAATAAATAAAAGTTTTTAATAATAAAAACCTAGATGCAGGCCTGTTAATATAGAAGTGGATGAGACCCAGAGTTTAAAATCTCAGAATCTGATAAAAAGTGAGCTCGGTATATCAGGGTACTGCATCATGGGGTCACGTTCCAGATCCTCCCATTGTGGAAACTACCGTCAAACTGACCCCACGACCTTCCAGTGACAGCATCAGGTTCCACGTGGAATTAACTTCGAACAATTTATTTGGGGTCACGAGTGACCTTTTATTTTAGCTGTTTATTTATTTTCATAAAGACAAGAGTTTGATCGTTTCGTACAAGTTTTGCTGTTTAATAGTTTTATTCTGAAATGTTATTTTCTGAAAAAACACAGTTCTAATTGTAATGCTGCAGATGCACAGACGTGTGACCTACATACGGTTCCACAGTTTTCAGTAAGTCGTCTGCATTTTTTCATGACAGTTTAGCTTCCATTCATAATCATTCTAGAGAAAAAAAAGTCAACGTATTTATAACCCATCACAGCAAAGCGGAAACCATTAACTCATTTGTTACTGTAGTTGATATCCTAAACTTTACAATAATACACTTTTGATCATTTTTATCTAGATTTGGAGGAACTAACCAAAACCTGGCAGGATTTTTCAGCCTTTTAATCAACTTTGAAGAAAATCACATTTAAAGTTCAACAAAAAATTTAATAATTTCCAAATTAATACCCTAATATTTATTGCAAATTACCAAAAAAAAAAAAAACCCTCACGGATAAATCTGTGTCAGGTCTACGGGTCTCGATATTTCACTTTAAAACCCTTTGATGGAATATTTTTCTCTGCTGTTGGTTTAGTTTCTAAATGAAAAATAGACCACAGGGGTCCAGATTTACACATTTGTTTCATAATGTTTAGGGCTTGGACTTCAGAGTGTTATTAGTTACATACAGGTTAACAGTCCATTTATATACAAAACAATATAAAACCTTCATCATGAGCAGCTCGTCCTCGGCTGCGACTCGGCGGGCTGGACGACGGGTTTTACATGGAATTTAATTCAGGAATTAGTCAATGCTTTTCTCAAGTAGTGACTCATGAAGCATGTGACACTAAAGTCACTTCATCACAGATTAATCACCGAACGAACGCCGTTCACCCTCAAAAACCTGACTGAACAGCGGCGCACAGCTCGCAGGTAGAATTCCGCTGTATTCTTATTCATATGTAGATTGAAGCCCTGCCTAAAAACGGAGCTCCTGATCGCTGTCTCTATCGACAGGCGTCCAAGCCTGGCTTAACTTTTCATTCCTGTCACTACCTGATTTCCACTTTCGTTTCTATCACCTGTCTTGTTGGTTTAAGTAACGTTCCTCATTCAAACTTGATTTCGCCATTTGCTTCACCTACCCGAGTTAGACGATGTTCTTTATTCTGTGCAAGTTTGACTGGGAATGTATGAACTACTACTTCTGGGTTTCACTTTGATTATCACGAATCAATCAGTTTTAATTATTATTATTATTATTATTATTATCATTATTATTATTATTATTGCTGCCCATCATCATGCAAGTTAGCGAATCAGCATCAACTCAGCAGCATTACTGCGTTTCCCGTGGTGGACAGACGCATACACCAGACGGACACCGGACGACTATCCGAGCCATATTCCATGACCACGGTGCTTCGTTCGGGAGCTCTGCTACCAAGGCTGATGAAGTAACTTAGCGTGAAGAAACTGAATTGCAGACGATAAATGCTCTTTAAACTGCAAACGAGTTCAAGCTAATTCGGGCTGGGCTTTATGATGACATACATTGTTAATTACATCACCATTTTTCCCCCCCGTTGCAGGTGTATTGCGATATCACGAGTCAACAAGGTGCGTGACTGTTCACCTGGAGATCGCAAGCTCGGATCCAGGTTGATGACACAACCATTCGTGACCGGGAGTCCGTGGGAGCTGATTGGCCGAACTCTCACGAGAGGGCGGGATGGTGTACACTCCCCTGTCACTCACAGCGATCACCAGCCAATCCATGGGCGTCTGTAAGCTCATTCGGATAGAAGGGAGGGACAGCGCTTTCCCTCGAGGTGTGTTAGGCCGCTGCAGCAGTACGTAAAGAGGCGGGGTGGCAGAATCGCTTGTCATGTATGCAGGGGGTGCATGTGTGCATGCTTACGCCCCTCTCTGGTTGGTGGTGAGGCAACACTTGATGGGAGGAAATTGGATACTACAAAAATTAGGGGGAAAAAATTGGGGGGTGGGGTGGGTTAGCATTTGGTGGTTAGGGGCATGTCACTAAATTTCCAAAATAAATCTTGCTGGATTGATGTTAATTTTTAAAACCATTACAATCAACTGGAAACGGTTTCCCTCCTCTTTGAGAGGCTTTTCTTATTTTTTTCCGTAGACACTAAATACAAGATACATTATTATAACATTAAAAAATAATTACATTTATAAACATCCTATTTTATTTTATTCACATCACACTCCTGACACTGTCACACACTCACAGTGACTTTTCTATAAATATTACTGCTTGTCCAAATGTCTCTCCTTCGCGTTCGACTTCTTTTCGGCGGCACTCCTCTTCCACTCATCAGCTCCCTTTATATGCGGTCGGTTCTGTGGTGGTGAGCGGAAATGAATAGGAAATGAACGCAGAGCGTGCCCAAGTCAGATATCACGACACGACTGTCCAAGTCACACGACAGACACATCCGGACCTTGGAACAAACCATCGCTGGCTTGATAAAACACGCACTTCGCCTTCCGAAACGGAGCTTCAGCCCTTCCACCCACAGCACTATCGTCGGCGCGTGGCCACAGACGGCCGTCGTTTTTAAAATAAACCCAGCTGATTAGGGGACGGTGTAGAAGTGGAATGATGACCTCAAACTGTCTTGTGTATAGCTGTAGCCTAGTTCTTACAAACTCTCGCTGGTGACAGTATGGTGTAAAGACCCACGAGACATGATCTTAATCATTCATCTGAGATCGATCTGCGAAAGAGCCGCTCACCCTCGTGAAAACTCTTTCAGCTAAACACACGTGGGAAAGTGAAATCGAGCTGAAAAGCTGTCCCTAGACCTTTCTGGAACATACACGGCTCAGAATCATAGGTGTTCGCCAGGGCCTTTAATGGAATCCCTCTGTTTCGGCCCACGTCGCACGAATACTGGTAATACATCGACGTTTCCCTGTTTTATAGTACAAACCCATTACACCTCTGAACCACTAAACCCGGTTCACACCTTCACACGCTTTTTTTTTGCAGCTTAAATTTAGACTGAACTCAGATTCCTGTATTGTGAACTATTATGTAAATAAAATTCAAAGCACGTGTCTAAGAGCTGGATATGATTCTTAGCTCTAATGCAAAGTAATTGCTTTGTCCTTTACTCTGATTGCTTAATTATCACCAACCATTAATAATCTTATTGTGCACGACTGCACATGCTTTGTTTGCTCGTTAAGAGATCACATGACTAATACACCAATATGTGTGCTAGGAGTTTAGAAAGCGATGTGACGGTATATACAGACATTGTACTGTGTGTGTGAACATATCACACTCAAACACACACACATAAATCATTCCGACAAGTATACTGAGGTAAAAGTATGGCTAATAAACAAAAACACTGAAAATACCAATTTTTCAGAAAAAAATGTGCATTTTTATTTTTGTGATTTTTGCGTAGCATGAATGAACTTCAGTCCATATGGAGCAGTTCAGCGAGTAAAGAAATTAAAAATATGTAAACTCTATGCCTGAAAGGTTAAACGCTGTAATCAGAGTAAAAGATGTTCACACTAAATATTGACTTTTTTTCCTCAGAAAGAGGCTGTTATTTTTGTTTACTATATATTGTTGTTTGTTTACTTATTTTGATCAATGTGATCCAATATTACATGAAATAAATACTTGAATAGAACTTGGTTTCTGATCTATCTTCATTTTGTTAAGTGTAGAATCATCACATCATCTCTGTATTTTTAATTTCTTCACTCGCTAAACCGTTCCATGTGGTCTGGAGTTCATTCATGTTATACAAAAGTCAAAAAAATAAGATTTGTGACACCTTTCGATTTTTCTGAAAAATTGGTATTTTCAGTGTTTTTGTTTATTATCCAAACTTTTACCTCAATATACGTGTCGGAATGATTTTTTTGGTTCTCGTTGCCTGCAATAGCATTCAATACATTTTCACCAAAAATTATTGAGAAGTCATTTTTTCAGACATGCAAAGAATTAAAAAAAACCCTTATAAACTAAAAAATTTCATCGTGCAAAACAACATGGAACATTACCAGGAGCACGGAATATGAACACGTTACATTAACAATCACACAGACTAGACAGGCGATACAAACGAACGCGAGGATCAGCGAGTGAAAGGTGGTGAAAAAAAACCCAACGTTAACCTTTCCTTCCTTCGCTTCAGACTGTAGCTGGGGAACACAGGGAAGCTTTATTTATTTATTTTTTTCCTCCAGGAGGGAGGCCCTACTCTTATAACACCAGCCTCCGACGCCCATCGACAGAGAGACAGCGAGAGCCACCTCTCGGAAGTGCATAAACCTTTATATCACGTACTTCACATGCCTAGCATAGTGTTTCCAAAAACAAAATTAATAAAAAAAAACAAGTGCCATCAACCCGATATTCATTTCTTGTTTGAAAGCAGCACCACAGTCGCGGTTGTGCTGGATATAGAATGTGATTAGTGGCGTCACATGGGCACGCGGGCGAATAACTCACCGCACTCGCTCGTGTGATTATAGCTTTGGGTAGATAGACGGCACAACCTGTTTCGATGCGAATTTGCACGACCAGTCTGGAGGGGACAATCAATCAATCAATACTGACACGACCCCGCATCCCTGCGAAAAACTAATCCCGTCTGAATAGGGCTGAACCTCAAGAACCTTTACCACAGGCCCAAATCCACCATCTACCAGGCGGTTAAACCAGCAGAACTGATACAGTGGACCGTTCCAAAAGCACTAGAAACCAACAGAACCTTATAATAGTTTCTGTAGAGTTATGATTCACAGCTGGCCATAAAAACACACCCCACACACACACACAGCACTAATCAGTGTTGTGCAACACACAAGGCCTGGTCGGATCAGGTGAAGGTGTTCTGATGGGGTAACACAGTACTAGCACCTATTCTGGGAGACTTATTAAAGAAAAACAGTGGCTATGCTGGTGTTATGGTTATGTAAACAACCTGTGCTCTGATAGCAGATACCTGCTGAGGGGGGAAAAACCCACATATTTTGGGGATGTTAAGCTGATTTTCTCATCTTTCACGCTGCAAATATGTCTCACTACTAACCAGGAACTAAACAGTTGTAGAAAAGTCCTTCAGGAAGTTATATATTACCAGATAAAGCACTTTCTGCCCGGACAGGTCGGCCTACAGGGGCTAAGCTAGCAACGCTATCTGTTAGCATGACGGCTAGCAGGCTAACTAACCCACACACCAGTCTCGCGCTGAGGAGAAGCTTTAGCGTGTGAGGTAAATGTGTGTGTGTGTGTGTGTGTGTGTGTGTGTGTGTGTGTGTGTGTGTGTTCGAGGGAAAGGAGGGACACTGCGACATCCACACAGGAACGAGAACCGAACCCGTTAGGGTCGAAACGGTCCGAGAGGTGACTAGCGTTCACTGGCTGGAAGCGTGAAGCCGTTAGCAGCGCAGGAGCTGTTGGACGAACCTGTTGTGCGGCTTGGACGCGAACCCGCACGCCACAGCCCGCAGACACGGTTCTGTCTCCACGTCTGATTTGCGTGTTCGGTAAAGAAAGGACAGGAAAGACAGGACACTCGGGCTTACCCAGAAGGAGCAGCTTTAACTCCCGCCTGGCGTCCCGCTTGTCTCGGCGCAGCTGCTTGTCGATTTCTGCGTTGATCCGTTTCGACTCCTTCGCCTCTTCACTCAAGCAGCAAGCCATCATAGACTCTAAAGTCATCCCCCCTCCTGCGATCAAGCCCGCGGCCTCGTCCGGAGCTCACGGATCCTCCAGAGAAAACCCTCCACACCAACCCGAAACCCAGCACAAATTCAAACCAAACAAACCGGAGTCTGAGGAGGAGGAGGGGGCCGGGGGGCCTCGCTCTCGAGTAAAGTCCCCGTGCCGAAAAGATCCCTGCGTTCACCCGGCTGCGGATCGCGGAGGAGGAATAAACCGGGGAAAGGAAGGAGGAGGGGGGGGGCGGTGATGGAGGAGGAGAAACAGGGAGAGGAGGAAGAGGAGGAGGAGGAAGTGAGCCGTTAGTGCCGCCGCTTCTTAAAGCCGTCCGGTCGGTTCACGCGCCGCTCTGGGTCTCACACACGGAATTAAAAGGGCGAGCTCGTGGAACCGCGCGCGACCGACTCTCCTCTGCTGCTCGCTCTCTCTCTCTCTCTCTCTCTCTCTCTCTCTCTCTCTCTCCTCTCGTTCAGCCTGTTGCAGGCGCGCGCGAGTCAGCGCTCAGGAACGCGGCGGCGCGCACGCGGTTACGCGGTGGAAGAGCTGGACACCCTGAGCACGTGCGACATCCGCCGTGCAGACGTTAAACGAGTTCTGCATGAAATTCCTGAGCACTGATTTTACACACACACACACACACACACACACACACACACACACACACACACACACACATGTATACACACACACACACATGTATACACACACATACAAACACACACACACATGTATACACACACATACAAACACACACACCCTCTCACATGTATACACACACATACAAACACATACACACACAT
>JAOUQZ010000022.1:5963877-5977653 GCA_028564935.1 Neosilurus hyrtlii
TCTCTCCCTAACACACACACACACACACACACACACACACACACACACACACACACACACACACACACACACACACAAGTGCAGCCTGTAATGTTTTTCCAAGAAAATGAAGGAAACAGAAAGAGTTACTGAGAATGAGATTGTTTACAACCAGGAAACGTCACCACATCAATGATTATAAGAATGACTTCGCTTATTATTAGTCTTAGATCATGTGGAGCGTCTGCTGTAAAAATCCCAGTGTATGAGCTGTTACTATAGAAACAATAACATATTAGAACGTGGGCATTAATAAAAACTTTCATGTTACATGAGCTTCCTGAGCTATTATACAAAATATAAATAAATCAGTAAACAAACAAACCAATCAATCAATACATAAATGAATGAATGAATGAATGATCGGAGGTGGCATGATGGCGTAGTGGTTAGCATGTCCCCCTCACAGCTAGAAGGTCCTGGGTTCAAGTCCTGAGATCGGCGAGAGAGTTTCTGTGTGGAGTTTGCATGTTCTCCCTGTGCTTGTGTGGGTTTCCTCTGGGAACACTGGTTTCCTCCCACAGTCTACTGACGTGCACATTAGACTAATCTTCTGTTTCAAATTGCCCCTAGGTGTGAATGCGAATGGTTGTGTGTGTGTTACAATGAGACGGTCTGCTGAGGTGTCCAGGGTCAATCACGCGTTCGCCCAGTGTGTGCTGAGATAAGCTCCGGCCTCCCCATGACCCTAATCAAGAATTCAGCAAATAAGTGACCGAGTTCTTTGGTGTTTTGATGGTGTTAAGTGTGTCTTTGTTTTTTTATTATCTTTGATTCTAATCATTAAGAAAATAAACAAACAAACAAATAAATAAACAAACAAACAAATAAATACAAATAATAATAATCATAAAAACAATTGGAAAACACTTGCATCTTTCTAGCAGAACGACTGGATGTGTTTTGAAAGTTCACAGTAATGTGAAATCAATTGGTGTCCCTGGATGATGGATGGATGAAAGAAAGGTTAATTAACGAAGGGATTTTAGTATAAAATGCACTCGGCTCCCTGCACCTCATCCTCTGTAGAATTCCACGATATGATCAAAGAAGGAAAGGAGAACAATGCTGGGTAAATGAGGACAATTGGTAGGAAATAGGATTATAATGTGAATTGGGGTCAGCAGTGGAATCTTTCCACCAAAGTTTCTGGCTCTGACTTTAATACGGTTAGGCGTAGATCAAACTTTAGGTTTCAATAGGAGGAAAAAAAGGGATGAAGGGAAAGAAAGCTGAGTTGGATAGATGTGTGCAATCTGTATGGAATGCAGTTATGTGGTTTGGGTGACTCTTTAAATCCATCGACGGTAAGTTTGATGATTTAACTTGAGTATCACAGCCTGCAGGCTCCAGCGGGGAAATACAGCGATGAAAGATGAGTGGATGGAAAGATAAATGGGTATACTCTCAAATTCAGACAGCTTCTATAATACAAGTAAGGAACTAACTTGATGTTAAATAGAAGTGTTCGCATGTTCACCTCATGCTTGTGTGGGTTTCCTCAGGGTAATCCGCTGTCCTCTAACAGCCCAAAGACTGTTCCAAATTAGCTCTAGGTGTGGGTGGGAGTCTGAATGGTTGTGTATGCTGCCTGTGATGGTCTGGCGTGCCGTTCAGGGTATACCTGCCATCGCCCACTGTCGGCTGAGATAGGCTCCGGCCTCCACTTGACCCTAGTAGGATTAAATGGGTTCGGCAGATGATGATGATCATTATTGCTATGAAGACAGATTCAAATGCAAGTGTACAATCAACCTTTCTTTTGAATGTTTTGTTTGTGCCCAATCCTCCATCTCACACCATCTCTCTGTGTGTTAATGCTGAGTGGGAGAACTGTTGCTATGAGTGAGACCTGATGTACCCAGTAGGCTGTGAGAGGAGTTATAACAATGTCATGCCTCCGAGTTACTTATTATTGCCTCCAGTCTGCCTGGTGAATGCCTTCACATGCCAGGGTCCCTTCTAACGACTGTCCAATTCTCCTCACTGAGTATCAACGCTGCTTTCATCTTAATAGGAGGAAGCATTTGAAAATGCGTTGAATATGCAGAGCCTGTGACATTTGCTATTTGTTTCCTGGTTTAAATGTGAAGAGAGGTGTCTGCTGGTGAAACGTGATCTGTGTTCCACTTGTTTCTGCTTGCTGAGCACAGTTACACACACACTGAGAGAAGAATGCAGAGGCTGGCTCGGAGCGGAGACCGACTGTGTCAGGTCGTTCCATAACCCGCGCTGGTGAGTACGACCCGAGAAGCAGTGTCTCCGTACAAATCAATTGCAAATATCACACCGTTTCAGAGCCCCTTTTGTTTCCATAATTGACTCCAATGTTGGAGTCGCAGCAGCCGCCATTAGTGGAGCCGGCTTCCTCTCTGAAATTTAATACACCATTGACCTGGGAAATTTCACAGGGAAGGGAGAGAGGGCATTGATCATATTCTTCAGTTTTGGAGAACTGAGCGAAGCTAAGGCTGTATGCTTTAACTAATGCTCCTCCTGTGGTGTGGCATTTGGCCAAATTGATTCCTCGGAGGACCAGCGTAGGAACAGGGTATTAAGACAGTGTTATAAACGAGACCGGGAGCAAGCACTTTTCGAGGTTTTAATAATCTATGGTTCCTGTTGCTCAACATGCCATCAATCAATCGACGATCTACCACACAGTGTATCCTGGATACCAATCTGCTGTAACATATGCTGGGTCTGTTGCTGATGAGTCTCAGAGATTATGCAAGACACAGATATTGTTGGCCAGCATGTTGTTGTTTGGATATGTGCTTGGATCTAGCTCTGATGTCAGTCCTAATGCATAGTTCCTGTTCTTCCACCAAATCAGATGAATAGTTCGTATCATTGGCAGAGTAAAAAGTGACATAAGTAACCCTACAAGTAACCATAGATACAGCAAGCCCACGAATCACCATTGCATTGCACCAGTTTTCTGTGATGGTCTGGTGAGCTGTTCATGGTGTACTCTGCCTTTGGTCAGAGTCGGCTGAGATAGGCTCCAGCCTCCCTGTGACTCTAACAGGATGAAGCGGTCTGGCAAATAAGTTATAGCGTGTACACTTGTGGGGTGGCATAGTAGCGTCTTAGTTAGCACGTCTGCCTCACAGCAGGAAAGTCCTTAGTTCGAGTCCTGGGCTGAGTGGAGTTTGCAGGTTGCAAATAAAGAGATGGTTGCATCACTTATTGAAACCTATTTCCTAAGATTTGAGTTCAACTGGCAATTTATCATTTCAAGCTAGTGTGACATTAAAAGACTGGCACGGTGCTACAGTGGTCAGAATGTCCACCTCACAGCAAGAAGGTCCCGGGCTTGGGCCTTTCTGTGTGGAGTATGCATGGGCTTCTTCTGGGTACCCTGGTTTCCTCCCACAGTCCAAAAACCTGCACAGGAGGCTAATTGGCTGTTCCAAATCACCCCTAGGTGTGAGTGTGTGTGGTTGTGTGTGTTGACCCTGCAAAGGACTGGCCAGCATTAGAGGGGTACCTGCCTTCGCCCAGAGTCAGCTGAGATGGGCTCCAGCCTCCCCGTGGCCCTAATTAGGATTACACGGCTTAGAAAACGAATAAATTACATTAAACTGACATTAAGAGACTAGGGGGCACTCATAGAGTGAAAAGTATCTCTGCCAGGAACAAATGGATTATTATAGCTCGGCAGTGTTCTAATGAAATGTCTCCCCCTAGTGAGCGTCAGATGAACATTCTCCTCAATGTTAAATAAAGATTTTTCAAGATTTTTTCAACATGATCCCATGCACTGAACACCTTCAAAATGTAATGGGTTGTTTCCAGGTCCAAGTCCCACCCCTCCACCACGTCTGATGCAAATTAGGTCAGTAGTTTTTATGTAATGCTGCTAATAGGAAAAAAATCCATTAATAAATGCATGCTAAAAACCCTTTAATAAATTCCTGGATCCGGATCGTGATCAAGATCAGTTTCAAAAATTACAGTTTCTTACCAGGCCCATACCCCACCCCCTCCCCCAGGTTTGGTAAAAATTGTCTCAGTAGTTTTTTCATAATCAGACACTTGCAGGATTAATGTTGTTTAATGTTGTTTAAGTTGATTTTTTTTAATGTTTCTTGTTTTTCTTGATTTCCTTTAAGAAGCTCAGCTGGAGAAAAATAACAACAGAACCTACTACCTTGATGTGTTGCTTCCACAACATGCCAAATTAGAGTGAATGGCTTTTGAATGGTTGGGAGAACGTAACACAGCTGATACATTTCTTTGTTGAAGTTACCGTGGCTGGTCGTTTTTTATGTACTCAGTTTGAGTTCTCAAATCAGATTTTAGCTATGCTGCTATGTGTGCACACATTAGCAATAAAAATAGCAGGGGGAACGTTCCAATTAGAGAGGGCTGAATCAAGGAGGAGATGCCCACCCCACCGTGTTACAGTCGCAAATAAAACAAAAAAGAACAAAACCAACAACACTGGTTGAACACTGTGCCTCTGTTCATGATGTTCATTATGAATTATCTTTTGGTGCAGAGGAAAGCTTAGCGTTGGCGTATGTGGACAACAGGGGATAAAGATGAAACAAATATCAGTGACTGCAGATTTCATTTTTGACAAACCAGCTATGCGTTTATCTAAAGAACCAATCACCAGCAGCAGAATGCTAATAATCAAGAAGAGACAGATCAAGCAACTCAGGTATTGATTTTATCATCAGAATAAGGACAAATGTCTTTTCAGTGATTTTTGACTGTACTTTAGCTGTTGGTGCATGGTTTGAAAATTGCATTGGTAACAATTCGTCCAGTGTCGGTTGAGATACAATCACTTTCGTGTGACCCTCAGAGGATTAAACAGTTTTGGCAAATGAGTGTATCATATATTATTTCATTTTCTGAACCATATTATCCTTCATGAGGGCCGTAGAGAGGGTGTTGATTCCATCCCAGCAAGCTTCTTTTGCACGCCTCACCAGGGCAACACAAAGGCAAATACACCCAACTGCACCTTGATATACACACACATGTGGGAATGGAAAATATCCAGTTAGCCTAATGTGCATGTTTTTGGACTGTGGAAAGAAACCAGAGCACCTGATGGAAACCCACGCAAGCACACGGAGAACATGCAAACTCCAAACACCCAGGCCAGGCACAGGACTCGAGTACAGGACCTTCTTGCTGTAAGGTGGACGTGCTAACCTCTATGCCACCGTGCCACCCAATGTATTCTTATTAATCTGATTAAATACGATACACACACATGCACACACACATACACACACACACACACAAACAGAATAATTGAGCATGAGAAAACTTCTGGGGATTAAATAATTATTTGTTCAAACCGTGTATAAATATCATTCCTCCTGTACTTTGTGACTCGGTTGTTTCTAATTGTACAGAGTGGAGACCCGTGTGTTCCAGGTGAATTAAACGTTTTGAAAGATCAAGGCTTAAAACACAGTTTTTTTCTGTGCTGCCATTCCAAACATGTAAAGATAGAGTTTGCATGTTCTCCCCATTCTTGTGTGGGTTTCCTCCTGGTACTCCGGTTTCCTCATGCAGTCCAAAGGCATGCACATTACGCTAATTGGCTTTTCCAAGGTCCAAGGCTGCCCCTAGGTGTGAGTGTGAGTGTGTCACGCTGCAATAGACTGCAATAGACCTTCGCCCAGTGTCGGCTGAGATAGGCTCCAGCCTCATCTCATTCATCTGCCGAACTGCTTAATGATATTAGGTCCGTGAGGAGGCTGGAGCCTGTCCCAGCAGACGCTGGGCAGGGCAACACATACACAACCATTCACACTCACACTCGGACTACCTGGAGAAGACCCAGGCAGCACGAGGAGAACATCCACACAGAAATGCCTTTTCTGAGACCAGGACTCAAACCTAGGACCTCCTTTGCTGTGAGGTGGACGTGCTAACAACTACGTCGCCGTGCACAAATAGCGGCTCTGTGTCCTAATGTCCAGGAGCAGAATTCGCTTCGATTAGGCTTCAACAATATACCAGTTTCCTACACCACCATTTACTTGTCTGCAACTTCACTACCAACATATTGTTTTAATAATATCCTCCAATCCCTGTAATTATTTTGTTATACCGAAGTGCTACATCACAAAATAGCAGCTTGTTTTGCACAGTCATCCACTAGGGCATTTTCCATTTCAGCGAGGCAGGAAGCCACAATTAGAGACGAGAAAACATTCATTTTGTTTGACAGGAAGGGGAATCATATGGGGTAATTGTCTCAGCAGGACTGACTACCTTCACCAGAACTCTTCTCTGTTCCCCTCTTCATGCTTTGCCTGTCATCCTTTCACACTGTATCCGTTTCTGCACCTGGTTGAATGATTAAAAAACACACTCCCCGCGTTCAAGGAGCTGGCTAACTGTGAGCACGTGTAAACAGTCTCAAGCGTCCAGGTGTCCGGGCCGGCGAAACGCACCAGCACGTGCACGAAGCTCAGCAGGAGTGTTAGAGCTTACTGTTTCAGCCTCCCTGCCTACTAAACACTTACCAACAGATTTGGCAGATCGAAGGGCTTCAATTGAAGAGCTTGAAGGGCTCCTATTAAATTGCACATGGTGCTAAATCGGCTGCAGGTCTGCCAGCTGTGGCTTTGGTGACACGTTTCCTTTGATTACAAATCTCATTCAGTGTGATGAGGAGCGCCTTTGGTTGTATGTGAAGGAAGCCGAGTTCCATCTATCATATGATGTAAATTATTACCAAGAATAAATTTGTCATACCATCCATTTCACTATTCGATTGGTTCAATTGCACCACTGGCCACTTAGTCCCGATGATCTGGTGTTGCATAATTTGTCATCCTGGTTCTTCTCTTCATGCTCATTTTCAATGCTTTGTGCTGAAGGTTCTGGGTTTGAGTCCCGGACTCGGCGAGGGAGTTTCTGTGTCGAGTTTGCATGCTCTCCTTATCCTTGCGTGGGCTTCCTCAGGGTACTCAGGTTTCCTCCTAGAGTCCAAAAACATACACATTAGGCTAATTGGTTGTTCCTAATTGCCCCTAGGTGAGAGTGTGAGTGTGAGTGGTTGTTGTGTATTGGCTCTGTGATGGTCTGGCGAGAGTGTACTCCACCTGATTACAGTACCGCCGACAAAATTCGTATAATCGGAAAAATCAGATTCAGACGAACATTCGCCAACCTATTTAATCCTATTAATATGGTCACGGGGTGGCTGGAACCTATCTCAGCCAATACTGGGAAAGGTTTCCCTGAACAGACCATCGCAGGGCAACACATACACAACCATTCACACTCACATTTCACCTTGGGGCAATTTGGAACAGCCAATACGCCTAATGTGCATGTCTGTGGACTGTAGGAAGATTTTGGAATACCAGGAGGAAACCCAAACAAGCATGTGGAGAACATGCAAACTCCACACAGACACAGCCTTGGTCAAGACCAGAACTTCTTGCTGTGACCCAGACATGCTATGCTAACCATTACACCACCGTGCTGCCCAATGATTGGACATGAAGAGTATAGAGCTATTTTTTTTTTAATAATTACTATTATTATTATTTAAACCAGTTTGGTCTCGGTCTGCGCTTTTAACAGCTGATGAGATTAAGTTGGATGTTAGCAGGCAGCTTTATAATATCCTATTTTTGCCAGAAAAGAGGCAGAGAATGATTCCTTCATCTTCAGTAAGCTCTTTATCTTGGACCGTGGATCCAAAACATCACAGTGGATCCAAAAAAGAATAATGTGATAATAATCTTCATAACAAAACCTGACAAACATTACTGAAAACATCAGACCCTATCCCTTAATTATAGTTAGATTAGATATACAATCACATTTGCATGATATCAGTGTTAAAAAAGCCCGGTAATAACACCTAACTTTATCAGTGCTGAGCTTTTTCATCTCCTAAATTCCATTAACATACAGTTCCATGCAACACAATCCTTATTAGGTTATATTAGTTAGGGTCTTATAAAGCCGCAAGCCATATGAGTCGGGTTGCTTACTGTCGGAATTCACTGAATGGACCTAGAAGTGACGATACTGAGACTCGGGATGTTTTCTGCACAGACTTCATTCAAAAGTGCATATTTTGCTGTTTGCATGAATAGGATGGATGTGATTGTATATGCAGAGACATACTGCTGAGCACCAGCATTGTGCTGTACGGTAGCTTTGGACCTCCAGTCTGTAATATGTGGTGTTTGTGTAATAATTCTGGACATTATTCCAACTCAAAATTTCAAGCTGTTAAAGATTGTAATAAAGACTAATCCCCCACTCACTCATTCATTCATCTCAGGCAACACTCGCAGCGTAAAACACACACAACCATACACACCTACTGCCATACCTGGGTCAATTTGGAAAAGTTAGTCTAATATGCATGTTTTTGGACTGTAGGAGGAAACCGAAGTACCCAGAGGAAGCCCACACAAGCATAGGAAGAACATGCAAACTCCGCACTGGAATGTCCGAGCTCTGGACGCAAACCCAGGACCTTCTTGAGGCGGACAAGCTAAACACTATGCCACCATGCCAGCCATAAATCTCCAGAGGAATGGCAATGGGTGTACCAACATGTTCTATTTTTTTTTTTTTGCTTAGGAATTTAGACAGTAAAATCAAATCCACTTCTTGTACTACAGGATGACCCAGAAAAACCACCCACATTTCAAAGGAACATGAAAAAAATTTTCATTTACTCACTCACTCATTCATTCATTTGCTGAACCATTTAATCTTGATAGGGTTGCGGGGAGACTGGTGCTTATCTTAGCCGACACTGGGCGAATGCTAGGTACACCCTGAACAGCTCGAAAGACCAGCGCAGGGCAACACAGACATACCTATTCACCCAAACCCAGGCATCCCTTTCCCCAGCAACACTGTCCACCTCCCTCCTGGGGGATCCCGAGGCATTCCCAAACCTCTGAAGGGATGCACCCAGGAAGCATTCTAATCAGATGCCCGAACCACCTCAACTGATGCCTTTTGAGGACGAGGAGCAGTGGCTCAAGCATGAGCTTGTCCCGGATGTCGTCACTCATTCATACAAGTAGCAATGAGTGACAAGCGACCATGCAAAGTCAGTGAACTCCCATGAAATGAGCGGACAAACTTTTGTCAAAGTGGACGAGCACAGAGTTCAACTGAGCTGATCTTTCACACAAATAGTTTGAGTGATTACCAATCAGAGCTTAAGGGTACCGTTGATTGACAGATGCCACCAAACACAGAGTTTTCTGAATTTTTTTTATATTTGCTTTCATAGACCGTGTAAAATAAGCGACCTTATGTGCGGTTCAGTACCTAGGGGACTTCCTTATCGCTCGTCGCTTCCTGTGTACATGTGGCTTAAGGCTGAGACCAGACACTATGAAGTTTTATTTCAAACCTTCACTCATTTCAGCTGCTTGTAATTAAACAAACCTATGCAAAACTATCATTCCATTCCAGGTAACTTACAGCACGCTGTGTATAATAAGGTTCTTGATATTTGACCTTAACAGCCAAACAAATCCACTTCAATCCTCCTTTAGAAGCCCCGCCTTCTGATTTCATGGACGGACATTGCCAAGCAACGATACTGACAGCTGGGCCAGCTGACCAAATGAGAAGTATGGCAGAATCCATCATCATCATCATCATCATCATCCATGAACTGGAATTGTTTATAAATTGGAATGGATATGGCCACCGAGGATTCCGCCTCACACTCCAGCTCACACTTCCAAAGTCTATTACATTCTCTGCTTTTCAAACCAAGTCTGAGAGTAAACACTTGACACAAGTGGCGGAGATGGTATAGATTTTCCAACATTATATGACATGTTAACGGACGTTTCTAGGTGAAAATAACCACCTGAAAGCACATAAACACTACAGAATAAAACAATATAAGTGCAAACACACAGGAAGTAGGCAGCTCAGTATTCATCTCTGTAAGTTTGACACTTGGGTCATCCACACATAAAGCAATTCGCTCATCGCATGGGCAACCCAGGCTCTGGTTGCCTAGGTAACCCTCTTGTAACCCCTCCTTCTGAAACAAGGACTGAGACAACTAGTGAAGACATTGACTATATCACTGATTCTTCCTATCATTTCATTCATTCATTCATTTCCTGAACCGCTTATTCTTAATTAGGGTCGTGGGGAGGCTGGTGCCCATCTCAGCCGACTCTGGGCGAGGGCGGGGTACACCCTGGACAGCTTGCCAGGCCATCGCAGGGCCTCTTCCTATCAAAAATCAAATAAATTTACTTCCGGGGTGGCTCGGTGGTGTAGTGGTTAGCAAGGATGTCTCTGTGTGGAGTTTGCATGTTCTCGCCGTGCTTGCGTGGGTTTCCTCAGGGCACTCCGGTTTCCTCTGACAGTCCCAAAACATGCACATTGGAACTGGCTGTTCCAAATTGCCCCTGGATGTGCTTGTGAGTGGGAATGGTTGTATGTGTTTTGGCACTGTGATGGACTGGGGAGATGTTCAGGGTGCACCCCACCTTCGCCCAGTGTCGGCTGAGATAGGCTCCGGCCCTCCCGTGACCCTAGATGAATTCCTGCTACTTTCTCACTCATTTGCTGAACCACTTAATCCTATTACGGTTGCGGTGAAGCTGGAGCCTAACTCAGCCGACACTGGGTGAAGGTGGCGTATACCCTGAACAGCTCACCAGTCCAACAAAGGGCCAACACACACACACAAGTATTCACACTCACAGTCACACCTAGGGGCAATTTGGAGCAGTCTATTAGGCTAATGCCCACGACCTTCTTGCTGTGAGGCAGATGTGCTAACCACTACGCCACCGTGCCGTGTTGTATTTGCCCAACGCAGTTCACAGGTTAAACAAACAAACAATACTTTTCTACCCCCTGAAGGACACTGTATGTAATAACTGAGAGAGAAAGAGAGAAAGGGATGTGAGATGATTGTGTGGGTGAATCTCATCATTACCGTAGTGCCTCATAGATCTATTTTTGCCACCTCAGTGATAAGCGTTCTAGTGAGAATTGTCTTTTAAAGCGCGACTGTCTTTATGATAACGCAACAATAAATAGATCCAGTCAGCACCACGTGATCGCTTTCAGTTTCTCCCTTCAAGAGGATATTGTTGATTCATCGACGAATGACACAGTGAATAATTTCAGAAGTAGGTTCTCACATTTTCCAAAATGTTCCCATTTCCAAACAGTGATGTCTGGTAACACGTGTGCGTTTTATCAAAACCCTTAATTAGCCAGACTAGTCTAGTCTCGACGAGCTGATGTGTCGACTCTTGATGATTAAAACAAGTTCCTGTGAATCTGTGAACCTCCTTTTATTAGCTGATCCACCCCGAAATGGCCATATGCTAAAATGTTTTTGTATTGCAGCAAATGCAGATGAGCTGCTGTTCTTCCTGCTGCTTGTAGGAGGAAGCTTGTTCGACTTTCACACGGATTTAACCACATATGTATTCACGGGCACCGGGGTCAACTGCTCCAAGCAAACCGAGGACGAGAAATACAGTGCTGTTTTTGGAATCTCTGTTTAGACGGAGGATGATTTCACTGAGTTCCTGGTTCGAGTCTCACGCTCAGCGTTTCTGTGTGGAGTTTGCATGTTCTCCCGGTGCTTGCGCAGGTTTCATCCGGGTCCTCCGGTTTCCTCCAACAGTCCAAAAACATGGACATTAAGCTAATTGGCTGTTCAAAATTGTCCCTAGGTGTGTGAGTGTGAATGGTTGTGTGTGTGTTGCACGTATGATAGACTGATCCGAGCTATTCAGGGTGCACCCGGCTGAGATAGACTCCAGCTTCCCTGTGACCCTAGCAGGAGTGAAATGTTTGGCAAATGAGTGAGTGAGTGTTTAGACAGAGGATGATTTCAGACAGGGCGGCACAGTTGGGTAGTGGTTAGCACGTCCGCTTCATAGCCAGAAGGTCCTGGGTTAGAGTCCCAGGCTTGGCAAGAGCTTTTCTGTGCTTGTGTGGGTTTTCCTCCAAGTTTTCTGGTGTCCTCCAACAGACATAAATTGTACCTAGGTGTGAGGGTGTGCGTGTTGGCTGTGTAATGTTCTGGCCAGCTGTTCAGGGTGTACCCCGCCTTCGCCCTGTGTTGGCTGAGATAGGCTCCAGCGCCCCCCCCCAGCGGTTCGGCAAAAGAATAAGTGAGTGATTTCAGTGATCACAGATTAAAATTTAGGTCTTTTGTTTTTTTTTTACTTCTAATGATTCATATCTTCCAAAATAAGACATCTTTTAGAGTGAGGTCCCATCGGCAACACCTCCCCCATTGCACTCACACTCTGACATTTACTTTACCGAAGGAAGCTTCATTAGCAGTCTGTAACACACCCATGTTCCGAAAGTCTTACATTTTGCAAAAGACTCGAGGCAGCACTTCTCACTAAAGAGAAGCTGTTTAGTAAATAAACTCGGTAACACTTGTTTATTTGTTTATTTATTTAATTAATGAAGCTTATATTCATATGTGACGGCACGGCGGCATAGTAATTAGCACATCCGCCTCACAGCAAGAAGGTCCCGGGGTTCAAGTCCTGGGCTCGGTGAGGGTGTTTCTGTGTGAAGTTTGCATGTTTTCCCTATGTTGCGTGGGTTTCCTCCAGGTACTCTGGCTCAGGGTGTAGTCAGGATTAGGCAGGGATGGGCCTCAGCCTTCCTGCGACCCGAATAAAGAATAAAGCAGGTCTAAAAATAAACAAGTAATGAATATCCATATGCTTACAATTCTTTACTGACTTTTAGGATTAGCTGCGGCCCCGTGCCAGTCTGCTCATATCTTACTCTGGCTCATTTATTCAATTATCCGAGCAGCCAATCATTTTACTGCAGTGCATAAAATTCAGTTAGGAATCACATCAGAATGTGAGATTTTATTTTTGATCTTACCGGATTTGACCGTGGCGTGGTTGTCTGTGCCATCGGAGGCTTCAAGAATTTCAAAATCTGCGGATCTCCTGGGATCCTCAGGCACATCTGGCTCCAGAGAGGGCACACAGACACACAGGGCTCGGGTGAGAGAGATGACAGGCTGGTTCGAGCCAGGGCAGGAAGCCTACAGTGACTAAAATAACCACTCTTTACAACAGTGATGAGCAGAAAAGCATTTCATCCAAGAGCAGGAATCTGGGGTTTATAGTCATTACAATATTATTGATGGTAACAGAAACCTATATTTGTTCCACAACATATAACTAAGCTATAAAGTGTTGGTTACAATTATCTTTCATTAACAACATTCCTACCAGAGGCAGCGACAAGGATGGAAATGATCAGAATCAAATCCTCACTTATTTGCTGAACGGCTTTATCCTACTACGGTCATGAGGAAGCTGGAGTCTATCTCAGCCTTGCTAGACCTTTGCAGAGCAAACAAACACACACAAAACCATTTGCACACACTCACACCTAGGGGCAATTCAGAGCAGCCAGTTAGCCTAATGTGCATGTCTTTGGACTGTTTCAGGAAACCAACACAAGCATGCGGTGAACATGCAAACTGCACACAGAAACGCCTGAGCTGAGCCCGGAACCTGAATCCAGGCACCACCAAGCCGCTGTGCCGCCTCACAGAATAATAAAAGTCCAAAAACAATCCATTTCGCCCTTATTCGTTATCTTTCTTTCACTTTTAAACAGATGGACATTTGTTGACATATTGACTGAACACTTGAACACACACACACGCACGCACACACACACACACACACACACACACACACACACACACACACACACACACACACACAC